>WEKY01038898.1:80523-130335 GCA_013390045.1 Picathartes gymnocephalus
AAACTGTTTTTGATGAAAGGAAACTTAAACTGAGACCAGTTGCTTTTGTATTTAATTCCCTCATGTATTTTTGCTTTCAGCTGCTCAAGGTAGCAGCTGAGAAGTTTTTCTTCCAAAAATGCATTGAGTCAGCCCTGTGTATGTGAAACAGCATACCTAAAGGCTGAAGATTTCATTGTGTTTGCTTTTCCGCTCTGATAAAATATCTAAGATTGGTGGTTGATCGGAGGCTTATGCCACTGCATGGATTTGACCTTTTTGTTGAGAATTCCAATAGCCTATGCAAAGTAACAGTAAAACACAGTTAATGTGCCACCATAAAGGGAGTTTGTGTGATTCCAAGAGTTGAGTGTCTTTTTAGCTGTCTTTCGTGAGCCAGTGGTGCTGCATTGATCCCATGCATGGCAGTAAAAGCGCTCATCATTCACAGCTGAGAATTTTGTAGGTGAAGGGGTGGCCGCTGGAGGATTATTAACTACTGGCTCAATCTCTCTGCCAGGCTGTCAGTGAGGAGTGTGGGAAAGTAAGAGAGCAACTTGAGGAGCAGAAGCGACAACAGCACGCAGCGGAGGAAGAGATTACGGAGTTACAAGTAGGTGCTTGATCTGAATTAAAATCAGAGGTGTTTATGTCAGCAGGCATTAGTGTTGCAACTAGGAAGGCAAGCAGCATTTCTGATGACTGGCTGTGAGTCTGAGAATGCCCTTGTATAAATACAGGTGCTGCAGGCAAAATACTGGGCAGCTGACAGCCACTGAAACAGAGATTATGAAAAGCACAATGTCACTTAGGATTTGTGCTGCCTTGAAAGCTGGTCAGGTTTTATGTAAGACCTGGCTATGTGTTCTCTTCTTAAATGGGGGTGCAGGTTTAAGATGTGTCTTTCTTAGGCCCTGCATGCCCAGACAGCCACATGTGTAGATCCATCTGTTTGCAGGGTGCAGAGGGTACTGAATCAGAGAATTAATGTTGCTGAGAAATAACCTAGCCAGAAAAAAACAGAATTTTTGCAATAAATTTATCAAACAGTTGAGTTAGAAGGGTCATACTGAGTTATAAGGAATCCAGAAAGAAAAAAGTTAAGATTAGGAGATACGGGCTTGCTTGCTAGGAGAAATACATCCCTTTAGATGCATGCAATAGATCCCTTTAGCTATGTTCCCTGAGGACTCAAAATTTGGCAGACTTCTCTGAAGAGTCTAGCTGTGAAAGAAGTTTGGTTGTTTTAAATTGTCCTTCATATTCCATATGGGCTTTAATAAGCAACATTTTCCTCCTATTTAATTTTTCTCTTTTAAAACTTTTAGGTGGTGAAAAAGCTTTCAGGGCATATACTTTTCCCATTATTTTTGAGAGATTTTTGTTGATAAGGAGGCAAAAGCTCAACTTACAGTGACTAACAAGAATTACAGGCTTAATACTGGCTTACTTTAGCATGTATCACTTATTCAGTGTGACAGAAGTAATCAGTCACTAGTACACAACTAATTACTGCCTGCTTATACAATGTCTTAATTGGTGATTTGGCTGTAACTGATTCTTTTAAAACATTGTTAGCTGTCTTGGTAATTGTCCTATGCATGGTAAAGTCTTGTTTTTATATGTAAGAAAATACAGTAATTTATTTCACTAGGCTGCAAACACGAGTTTGTGTAGAAAGCTGGATGAAGCAAGAGAGCAGCTCTCAGAATCAGAATCTGCTCGGCTGCAGAGGGAAGAGGAGGTGACTTCTCTTAGAGAACTCTTGGAAAGGTGAGAGTTTGGGTTCTTTACACAAGGTGTTAATTTGTAGGTTAAGCAAGGGGACAATAATCAAAGCATACTGAATATTGCCATGGTTTATGAAGTACCATATGTCACAGGGTTTATATAGAATAAATAACACATGGGCACTGACAGGGAATATCAGATTGACACTTCAGATGAGAAACGTGGAAATTATCCAGGGCACGTGAATGCAGGTTTAGTTTTTACTATATTGTTAATTTAGCTGATATAAATTCATGAAAGACATTTTTATAACCTCTTTTTACTTAATAAGTTAAGCACAAAATTAAAACAATATTCGGGTTTTTTTGTAAGGAATGGAAAGTCTGTGCTTTTGGACAGTTTGTTTTTTCTCTACTCTTGATGAAGTTTCAGGGAATCAGTAAGAATTATCTGAATGGGACCACATCCTGCATGTCTTTTTCAGGTTTTTTATCAACTTTAAAAATCTAACTCAGGATGTGTTTTCAAGGTCTGTGACGTGGGCCTGTGTGGTGTGGAAAATCTGGCAGTCAGAAATAGATCTTTATGAGGCGTGGGCTCACACAGAGTCTAATAGGTTAACCAAAGCCTATGCATTTTTATATTTTTGTGCTGATATAATCTGTATTATTCCTAGTTGGTAGTTATCATAAGCTTTACTATAAGCAGGGCATCCAAGACATTGCTGGTTGCTGGCTGTGTTCACTAGATAATGGATCTATGTGCGTTTTCAGTGATGCAGAAAACTGGGGAGATTGTATCTAGCTCTAAAAAATATGCAAATTGAGAAAAATATCACTGAAACTACCTGTTTATCAGGGTGGAGGAGCGCTTCCTTCCACAGGGAAGACTTGAATTTACATGAGCTAAAAATGATTTATAATTGCCTCTGTACTTGATCAGGATCCAGAAAGAAGCTGATGAAGCAAAAGAAAAGATCCTGGATTACACTGAGAAGCTCAGCAAAGTGGCAGCAGACAAAGATAGCAGTGACCAGAAGTTATTTGCTGAACTGGATGACCTAACAAGAACAAAGCAGTTCCTTGAAGAACGTTTGATAGAACTTATCAGGTTGGCATCAAAACAAACAGCAAGCAGAAATTAAAATCCTTGCTTAGGATGTTCAGGGGTACTGCTTAGGTTGTCCAGGTTTGTATTGCCGAATTAAAGATACAAATAATGGCCAAATTCATTAGCAGTTGAAATTTTGCATTTCCATAATATAGTCAAAAAATGTAACACCCAATAGTATCTCCTTAATTTTCTGTCTGTTTTGGAAAAATATGCAGTTCTCTGTGTAGCATGTGTTTTTCTCCCTGTCTTTGCAGAAGCTTCAGTAGGTTTTTTGATCTATCTTTATGTCTGAAAGCTCCTCAGAGGTTTAGAGCAAAGGACTTTTTGCTCTGAAGCTTTCACCAGCATTCCAGTTGAGGTTGGTTAACAGTAAAGCAGCCCTGACAACTTCTATGTGTTGTTCTCTCTTTTAACTATGTCACTGCAGAGATAAGGATGCTTTGTGGCAAAAATCCGATGCTCTGGAGTTCCAGCAGAAGCTTAGTGCAGAGCAGAGATGGCAGGGGGACACAGAAGTTAATCACTGTCTGGACTGCCAGAGAGAGTTCTCATGGATGGTGCGCCGACACCACTGCAGGTCAGTTGTTGAACTGTATTGCACTGTTCAAAAGTAAAACTCAGTATGATCATCTACATGGAGGAAATATTTCTTAATGTTCACACTTCAGTGATCAAAATTGTTGAGAAGTGACATTGTAGAGGCTGAAAGAACACATGAGCTTACAAGGGGATAAGACATTACTGGAAAAATCTCTTGTAGTAAGGCAAATATCTGTATGCAACTCTGACTTGAGGACTCTGTTAGTTTCTCATTTCTGGAAACAAAGATATTCACACCCTGTATAGTGTATTTCTTTGAAGGATTGTGCACTGCTCTGTTCTTGCTCTAAACAGTACTCACTAGGATGGCTTTGCTACTGTGATGGAAGTATTCCAGGACAAATTTCAACACGCTGTGCAATAACAAATTTGTTTACTTACACTAGGTATGTTCAGAGATAATTAACTATTGAAGAGTAATGTTTTTTTTAAAAGTGGATATTAAATTATTTCCCCTAGAGTTGGTATTAGCTATTTGATCTAGATTTATTATAACGTATTTAAATGGATACATTTCAGGGTCCTAGTGATATGTTTGGTTTGACTCTTTACTGTTCCTTATCCTCACGACCTGATTTGTCATGTAAGGAAAGAAGGAAGCACTGGAACTGTTTCCATTTCACGTGAATGTAAACAACATTCTATAGGGATTAGTGAATAGCGAAGTCATTTTGGGTAAGAGCTTCCAAATTACTCATTTCTGGTAAGGTCTCTGAAAGCTGCTCATGTCTTCACTCAGTAAAGATTTAAATGATTATGAAAAACAAAACCATTAAAATTTCATGAGTAGCAGTCATCCCTGCTGGGTGATTTTCTTCATGAAAATCTCAACATACTCATTAAAAAGTAGTTGACAGGTTTAATACTGAGAGACTTCAGAGTGAAGAGGGCAGGAGGGATGAATACAGGATTTTTTCCTTCCTGGAGGGGAGAGGGGTCATTATGAAGCAGAGACATACAGATGTATTTTTAAAGTCCTTATAATCAAATCAGATTTTGTTCCGTCTATGAGATTTGACCTGTGTACTATTAAGTTCATTTCCTTCTTATGTACTTGATATAAATGTTACTTATTTGCATTGTGTATTTATGGACGTTTGATTGGTTTCTGTCTTTATATTTAAATTTTTTTTATTTTTAATTTTTTCTGGTTTTCCTGTTTATTAAGGTAGTAAAGTGTGAATGTGAAATTTTGTCCTATGCTTGTCAAGAAGACTTGCTTCTCTTCAGAAAGGAGTGTGGTCTGTTATGAATTCTGCCAAGGAGTGTATCTTTCATGCTTTTGCAGAAAGCAAGACCATGATGAGAGCACCCCAAACTCTGTTACATGGATATGTTCCAGCTGTATGTGATGCTTTTCTAACACCTTTGGCTTTGAATCATTTCTAGAATGTGTGGCCGCATTTTCTGCTACTACTGCTGCAACAACTACATGGTGACAAAGCCTGGTGGAAAAAAGGAGCGTTGCTGCAGAGCTTGCTTTAATAAGCCTAGAGTCATTGTGGACAGTACAGATGACTCTGGATCCAGTGCCAATCAGGAAGGATCACCAGCTTCATTGGAATCGCCTGTGTCACCATCTGAGAGGGCTTTTGGTTAGTTTATTGTTTGCGTGCTGTGGAGAAATAAGTAGGGTTCTTTGACAGTCTCCAAGAAATCACATGGTCACCTCCTGCTCCAAGGACCTGCAGGAGGTCATGGAGTGTTTTCAGGGTGGGACTAATCCTGTCTTTGAATTTGATTGGTATTGAGAGAAATGTTCGTGTATATTAAATGAGTGTCAGTCACCCCAAGATTTGTTCATTAATTCTAATACTTTTATAATGCTTCAGTAAATGAAGACAAATGGCCCAAGCTTCCCCTTTAAGGGTTTTGCTTGTTTGTTTTCCAGACAACCAGCTAATAGTGTTTATGTTTCTTCTCATGTTTTTTTCGGCACAGATGCAAGTGAAGCCTCTAAACCACCAGATGATGCAGCATTTGATATAATTACTGATGAGGAGCTGTGCCAAGTACAGGAATCAGACTCTCTCCACAATGAAAGTCAGATGGAAAGAGACTCTCTGGATCAAAGTGTGACAGATCTGTGAGTAAACACTGCTTCTCAAAGAAGGAACTCTTTGGAATTTGCTTTAGAATGTTCTTTTTTTCCCCCCATTCAGTGTGAGTAGTCAACCTCTGTGTAAAGGGAAAACACCTCTGTTCCCAGGCCACCTGTTCAGTAGACCAACACAAGATAATTTCGGTCTATTTGCACAGTCAGCATTCAGTCTAGTAAACCTAAACCGCTCCATCCTCTCCCTCCACCTGCTTCACCACAACACAGGGCAGTAGTCCCAGCTCTGTGCTGTCATCAGGCCAGCTGTAACCATTAAAGTCAGCATTCAGGCTCTCTGTGTCTATAGAATTCCTTATTACCTTAGAGATGACAGCTTAGAGAAAAGAGCAATTGTGTAGCTACATCTGGCACAAGTTTGTTCTTTTCTTTCTTAAGAAAGTAAGAGTGAGTGCTGATTTCAGTAATTTTTTTACATCTATTTTTACATAAATTACCAATGAAAAGGATTTAAGGCCATCTAAATATCCAGGTACTTGGTTTGCAAATTACATTGTAGTATTATAGTTTAATGTGTATCCATTTTTAGGCAGAATATTGTTTTACTATTGTTCAGATATTTTCAAATGTTCACAAAAATTCAGTTCTGCAAAATATATTGTCTTTTGAGAAGAAAAAACAAGAAGAGCAATTTCACCCAAATTATGTACTTGCTTTGCTTCCAAGCAGTAAAATAGACATGATAAATCTAAATGCTAAACTGAAAATAGTCACAGAGTAAATAGTCTGCTGCTGAGAAAGCAGACCTAAACGCTTTTGCATTCAGCAGACCCATTTCCGGTATAAACCACAATGACTTGCAGTTTGGGTTGAAGACAGACAGTACAGACTTGTTTATTTATTAAAAAAAACTTTTCAAAATTCTACATATTTGTTTCTTGGTAAATACCTTATATGTATTCTGCCTACTTTTTATGCTGTTAACACTGACAGTGTATTCCTGCTTATGATGTGCTGGGCAGACATAAATGAACTGAGCTTCACAGTGCCCTTGTGAATTTAGTACTTCCTTTGTTTTGCAAAAGGACAATTTTTTGGTGGGTAATTTTTGTTTTTTTGTTTTATGAAGAAAAAAATGAAATGTACTACTTCTTTTAATTCATGCTATCTGCAGCAGGTATATTACAGGTGAGTTAGCTCTGGAGAAACAACCAGGAGAAGAGAAATAAGTGTGGGTCACCATTTGTTTTAATTTGAGATTAGTCTAAATTTATCTTGTCTGACAAAGTATTCAGGCAGGAAGGAAGTATTGCCACTAGCAAGAGGGTACTGTTCTTGAAGAGTACGCATGGAACAGCTTACTTGCACCATGTAAACTTTTAAAGGTTGTCCATCTTCCCTTGTTGCCAGATTATAGGCAGGAAAGCCAGGAAATAGTGCTTTATCCTCTGTTGCTTTTTGTTCGCAGTTTCATGAGCAGGCGGGAGAGTCGTACTGTGGTCGTACTTTCAACTTGAGAAATTTTTGCAGAGAACACAAATGGCACCTGCTATTTCCCATGACACCAGTAATGTTTGGAAGGTCCCACTAGCCTGAGCACTGGAGAAGAGAGTGGCCTTCTTGCTTTGCAGATGATTTGAGCATCTGGTGTTGATAGTGGGTTTGTGTGATGGGAGAGATCTAGAAATTGATATGTGAGTCAGATAATGGTGTGGTGCCTGTGGTTAATGTTGAAGAAAAACAGCAGGGCACAGTGCTGATTGTGACAGCACACAAGTTTTCTCACTTCTTTCTGTGGTGAGGAGTACACATGTACCCAAAGCTTGAGTGTCACTTAGCACACAAGCAGGGAGTGCAGCATGAAATACTTTGGTTGTTTGTGAGTAAGTGTGCCAGAGCCACTGTATTGAGTATGAACAAAGGTTCTGCTGACCCTCTGTCCTATCTTTGACAGCAGTCCCTGGGAGATGTACTGAAAATTTTCCCCTGTGTTTTCTCCCACAGTTCAAGGATCTGCAGTTCAGTGACTTTCTGAGCTACTGGTTTGATTGCTGCAGATTTCTTGGCTGTACTGGGCTGACTACCTCGAACTTCATGTAGACCTATCATCTTTATTCTTTTTCTTTCTAAAGTGTCCAGCTAAATGTGGCCTGATTTCTACATGACAACTTCACATAGTCTCCACTGGCATTCCAATAATGTTCTCTTTGCATGAAATGGAATATTTGGAGTAGCATTTGCTTTGATGATGTGTCTGGGGAGCACACACAAAAGATCCAAAATTGTGGTTACTAGATGCAGGTCTGAGGAAGGCATAAAAATAAGTCAGTTTTCAGGCTAAAGTTCTTTATTGAGATCTGCTGATAATAATACAAGCTATTCTGGTTTTGCCAGAGATTTGAACCAGCTGGTGGAGCTCTAAAAATGAGAGAGCTGAGCAGCCAAGAGAGGAAAGAGAAAGGAGGCTTGCTGTCCAAGTGGAAGAGCTGTGATTGACATAGTTTCTTATGACCTTTCTCTGGCTCACAGCAGAGATTTTCACACTGACCATACCTATTCTAGGTGTGAGTTCTTGCTGGACTGAAAATGCCAGTTGATCCTCCAAGCAGTGAATTACCTTAAAGGACATCCCTGTTCCTCTGTGTCTGCCTGTTGATGCCTACCGTACTTTTACTCTTTTTTTCACTTGGTTTCTTCACTTACCCCTGCCACTATAGTTCTTTCCTTGAAGTGACATGAAACAATTACAGCAAAATTATAACAGCAAATTTTGGGAGACTGCGTTTAGTAGTACAGGTCAGTTGAGAATTAATTAAAACTCACCTTGGTCATGAACTGCACAGATGTGTGGCAAGATAAGAGGGATGATGTACTAACATAACTCTGGCTGACCTTGAAGTAGCTGTTTCCTAAAGGTTAGGATTAAGAAGCCGTTGCTTCATCCTTTCAGGTCTGTTATATGTGTTTGGAGCAACCTGATCCAAATCTTAAATATGAAAACCTGAGATTAATTGTGCAGTTGTGGTATGTCCTGCTACCTCAAGGCTCATGGGTTTTCTTTTGAAGTGTTGTATTTTTAAAGTCTTATTTCTAAAGCATTCACATTTGCAGATTGTGTTCTAAAACAAAGGGCCCCAGGATAAACCAGTGCACTGTGTTTCCATTTGTATGTGTTGTAGGCGTAACATGCCTGCAATAAATGTTGCAGCAGCAAAATCAAGATCATAGACAGCAGAAGAGTGAAAAAAACCCCAAAGCTGCCACTAGTCTGGTACAGGAGCAGAGTATTCACACTTTGGTAGTGGTAGAAAGAACATCTCAGCCTGTCTGCACAGTGGTTGCTTGGGTTTAGATTCTTTTTTTTTCTTAATGACTCATAACACTCTTTGCTGACCTAGTTACAACTCACACAGCCTGGCAGGGTGCAGTGTAGCCGAAAGGGGGAAGTGGGCATGGTCCGAAGCAATCCCTGCCCAGTGCAGAACCAGCCAGGAAGGAGTGGGGACAGGAGCACCTCTTGCACCGTATGCTGGCAAAGCCAGCTTTACAGTTGTGTGTTGACATAGCATCTTTACACATGAAATCACACCGCATTCCTTCCTAATTCTGTTTTTAATGATATTTCACTGTGGGAGAAACAAGAGATTGTGAAGGAGGGAAAGGATTGCCTGAGCAGCTCTTGAAGGGAAAAACAGTGACATGGGCACAATGCTGCCAAAAGAGTCAGGTTCCTCTGAGCTGCAGTGCTCTGATAGGAAGGCCTGGGTATTAATGGGGAGTAAAGGAACATCTATAGTGTGGTTTTTGCAAGAATAGTTTGAAACAGTTAAAACTGGTATGTCAAAGGCGTGATGCAAAGAACTTTGACCCTTTGGGCCAGACCCAACCCTGCCTTTATCGCAAGCAGGTCACAGCTGCATAAAGTCCTCCCTTTGCTCCTCTGCAACATTCCTTCTTTCTTTTCCGTATTCCAGTCTCCACACCTGTTCTACCACTTCCTGCAAGAGCTTTTGCACATTTTTCTGCCCCTTGCAGACCTTTTTTCCTTCAACTGGGAAGTGGAAAGACCAGAGGCTGAAAGGGAGAACTGGTGGAACAAGGTTGGAAAACAACTAAGGAATCCAAAGTTTCATGACAAGGAAATCAAGGTGCCAGGAAAAACAGACCAAAAAAGATGTAATGATGCAAAGAGTGTGTGGGGAATTGGGGTGTGAGAGTTTGCATCTACGGAAACACTGCTCAGTCTTGGAGCCCACATGTGTGTGATAGGATATCCCTGGTGTTTACAAGGGGCCTGGTAATCCAGCAGCTGTTATCACATATAAGATACAAAGATGTGTATGGGACATTCAGACCATGAACCTGATATTAGATGAAAGGCAGATGAAAATGCTGCATTACTACAGAAATTTTAGATGAATGCTAAAGGATTTTGTGTAGAGACCTTGTCCTAGATGGAAAAAAGCTCCCAAAATATCAAAAAAAAAATCAACCACACATGAAACCCAGCCTGAAGATTGAAATATATATGTTTGTAATCCAGGAATTCTCATTAAATGAATGGGCTGAACTAAAATATGTAATATATTTGAAACAACTCATAAAAGCTTTCATTAACAAACACCATTCACAGAAAACCAGCAGGCCAGAGTTTTGGGAGTCAGGAAATTCAAATTACCTTTATGTCATGAAAAGTGGAGTTTTATGTCATTGTTTTTTATACTTTTGAAGATCTTCTGCACTGATAATTCAGTTATCAGCTTGGATTGAAAAAACAGGAAGCAATGAAGTATCATGATGAAAATAGGTTGGTCTGAAGCTGATCACAGTGTTTTTACTGATGGTATTGTATTTCCTCTTTCACTCAGGCTCCCTATATCAGTATTTAAAAACAAAACAAACAGAAAAAAAGAAGCTGTAAAACAGTTGCCAGATGTTCTAGGCAGTTTTATAGTGGCTACATGCTTGTGGCATATGCACTATATAGAGCAGTAAAAAGTTTAGAGTCTTCCTCTTCGGTGGTTTGCCACTGTTGAGTTGTAACTTGCTATTTGGCACATCTTGATTTTTTAATAATTTTGTGTCAGTACTTCCTGATTTTCATTCCCATGGAGAAATAGAGGATTAAGACAGCTATAAAAATAAGCAAGAGCTTTTGTTACGATAATTGCATATTCAAAGCTGCCGTTAAATTTAAAGCTCCAGTCTATGATCTTCATCAGTCTGTAGAAAGTATAGGGTATTTGGGTAAGAATAAACAGGACAACTACAGAAAATATGTCTTATAGATTTGTTCTTTTGAAGAGTTCTAGCACTCAGTAAGGTTCTAATAATTAGTGAGTAGCAGATGATCATGACTAGCATGGGAATAAAACAAGCAGGGGTCACTTGGATCACTTCAAGAACCAGTTCTGTGCGATAGTTTGGGTATTCTTCCTGACATACTGCTTATCAAAATTAACACCTCCCAAACCAAGGAAATGCTTGTGAGATCACTCAGATCAAGACAGAGATTAATTTGCCCCATGTCATTCATTTGGTTTGACACATGTGCTGTGGTGGCAAAAGTAACAGCAATAAGCTGGTCAAAGGTGATAGACATTAGAGTTAACATTGAAGTGTATATAAGCCCCATATAATGTGACATGCCACGGTGCTTCAAGGTCACTCCTGAGCAGCAGAGTATGCCCAGAGTGGCAGCATCCAAAGAAAAACCCAGTCAGCTATAGCCATGTTAAGCGAAAGTACTGTCAGTTTCTGTCAGCACCTCGAGTTTCATGAAGAAACTTAGTATGACAAAGAGCAGTGCATTTCCTGCTATGCCAAAGGTGAAAACAACAAAATACATATGTGGCAGGAAGACTTATTTATATGAAAATTCTCATTTGTCTTTTCGTAGGGATCGGTGATGGAGAGGTTATAAAAATTAGCAGTATCTGTAGGTGCCATGTTGCCTTCTTTTTAAAGGCAGCCTGGAAGGAGACATATTGAGATTTTTTTACTCAGCAAATAATTAAATCCTAATGCATCCAGGAGACAGACAAAATCCTAAGTGCTAACAGATAAGAGTTGTAGTAAAGCATCCATGACAGACAAAAGGATTGTCTTGACAGTCAAGACCCAAACACAACAGCTGGTGGATTTGAATACATCATCTGTTACCAGATTTATACTCATGGGGACTCAAAAGCATACTCAAAAAACAATTTATAAAGAGGCTTCTGAAAACAGTATAAGGATTAAACTTTCTAATACATCAGTGATTTAGTGCTTGGATTGAGGGTTTATGGGGAAACCCATGAGAGAAATAGAATTTGTTTTGCCAAATTTATCATTTAGGCTCAGGTTGCAGACTCTGAGCATCAGAGTTGTTTGACTCGAGTTTGACCTGTCCCAAAAGGCAGAGTTTGAGACTCAGTGAGTACTTCAGAATTTGTGGTTCAGTTAAGCCTCAATCTTGTTCTTTAGATTTCAGTCACATCATCAGATGGCAGCACTTCTCCCCCCTCTCAAGTGACTTACTGAAATAATGGAGGATTTTCATTAACGTACTACATTTGTATTACTCTCAGAGGGATGAATGACCAATTCTCTGTCAGCCCCTTCCATCACACTCCTCTCAAGACCTGATGGGGTTTTGCAGTGTCAGCTCTCCAAGTTAAGGAGAGGCTTAACTCCTTAAGCTTCTCCTTAACAGCCCTGCAGTCAGGGCTGTTGCCAGCACATAAAAATAACAGCCCTAAGACTAATAATCTTTGCACACTGTTTATCTGGTAAATGAAGTCTTTGGTGAGAAGGTTTATTGGCTTTTTATAGATTTAGCCCAAAAGTTAAGTGCCCTCTCTCTTGAGCTACAAAGCCATACTTCTGTGAGATTAATTCTACTACAAGATATTACTCATCATAAGATTAGCAGAACTCACCTCTGAATCCTTAAGATTGGCTGAAAGGCCTCACCCAGTGAGTTCTAATGTACAGCAGTTTGAGTGTCCCTTGATTCTGGAAGAGAGGGAAACACTATTCAAAGAAATGAGCCCATGCAGGCCGATCTTTGCTGCAGCCTATGGTACTGTAGCTGGAGTGCTTCTGGGACTCTGACTTGTAGAGCAGTGAGCTTGTATCTCTGATTACTTCAGTTTGGTACCTGGAAATGTGTATAAGAAAAACAGCATCAAATTTGACTTATTTCTGCAGCATTGTTTACTGAAAGAACACTACTGACAAAAGAAATGTAAGGCTGTGTAATACTCTTTAAAAACTGAGTTCTCACTTGTGGTTCCTCACATGTAATAGCAATTTGTCTGCCTCTAAGAAACAAACCGGGAGCAAGGTGCTAAATATTCACAAACTGTTCCTGTCAAACAGGGGAGCAATAGGTTGTGACAACCACCTGCTTTTATCAGTTATTTTCAGATGCAGAATAAGGTATGAGGGTGACACATCAGTGGCTAAGCTGTGTGGTAACACATGGGTTGTGTGAAATAACATGTGGGCTGAAAAGGTAGCTGTTACTCCTGGATGGGTCAGTCTGAAGAACATTTGATTGTAAAGCTGTGAAGGACCTTGGGTGCAGAAACCACCCTGGCTGCAGGGAACCTGCAGGCTCTGGGATGGAGCAGCCTCTGTGGAGGTGCAGGCTGCACAGGGAGGGCTGGGCAACAGCTCTGCTGAAAGGACCCAGGGGCTCCTGGTAAATACTGGTGTAAACTCAGAACAGAAGCTGCTTCTGCTATACCTCTCCTATAATTCTGCCTCAGTTTCCCTTAATAGGCTCTAAAGAACTCTGCAAGGAGAAAATTCAAAGGTATCTGAGCTAGTGTTACCCAGAGAGGTGGCTGTAGCCTTGGTGACCTACAGACTGCAGTATTTGGGCTACCCTGGCAGCAGCTTGTCAGTATTTCTAGTGTTTGCTGCCTCCTGCTGGGAAAGAAACTTGAAGCACCCTGGTAATCCCTAATTGCTTGTTCTGAACATTCTGCAAGTGCAGTGTTTGAAAGCTGTCTTCATCTCAGAGCCTTTGCCAAGCCTCTTCCCTATCACAATACAAAAACAAATAAACAAAAAAAAAACCAAAACCAAAACAAAACAAAAAAACTTGAGAGATTTTGTATGTTGTCCCCTGGAGCACAGAAATATTCTTGATTGTTTCCCTAGCTTGCTTTCTCTGTATTGCCTCTTGTCTTGCAGATAGAGTGTAGCCAGTTTTAAGGCCAGGGAGTTCTTTTGTATTGTTTGTTGTGGTTTTTTTTCTTTGTTTCATACAGGAAGTAGCCTAGCTAAGTCATACTTTTTTCTTTTTTTTTTTTTTTAATAGCTGGGATTTCCTATGTACCAATATGCAGATCCACCCACAGCACATAGTGGTGGATTTTCATGCCCATCTGGCTTTTCTTTTATCAGTTGTCTGTGTGGTGTTTTCTCATCCCAACATATGTCAGGGTTTGCCCTTAACACTTCCATCCCTTTCCCACCCATACACCTCCATGCAAGACACTGTCTTGCACCCTGTAAACTCAGTGAACTCTGTATCCCCCTTGCTCCATCCCAAATCACACCTCTTTTCTTGCTCATGCCAAGGGCTGTCCGTGGTATCCTTTCTTCTGATCCTTTACTGTCCTCTTTCTACTGCTCTCTGTTGGGTTGGAGAGGAAGGCTAATAACTAAGTTAGGGTGCCTGGGGTGGGTCTGACCTGCTAGATAACAGCAGGCCCAGGGAATCATTGGTGCACTTCAGCATAATGCCTTTGATTGTTTCTTTGCATTTTCAGATGTGTTTGCTGGGCTAAGCAGCTGTTAGGGGCTCTGTACAGCCTCCAGTCTCCGTTTCAGGTTTCTGCCTTTCACACAATTCGGTAAGACTCTCACCTGAATGACAGAAGTTCTCTCCAGAAATCACTGCACTGCTGACAGGCAGATGGCTTCTGGGATTTCACTGCTCAGCCACACAAAGCCAACACCTCAGACACGTAGCTATAGCTGTCAGAGCTCAGGTGTTTATGAAAACAGAAAATTGCTGAGTCCAGAGATGAACCAGCTTTTTTCAGGTTTTAATTCTAAAAGTGACTTCTTACTTTTTACTCCCCAAGCCATTTATGAAGTTGGCCACAGTATTTTTAGTATCATTTGTAAGAAATGCTTTCCATGTATAAGAACAGGCACACTGGACCAGACCATCCACCTTAGGGACAGTGACCAACAGCAGGTGCCTGAGGAAGTGCATAAGAACAGGACAAGCATGAAGTACTAATTCTTCAAAATGCTCTATCAGCTTCCAACAATCTGTGTCTTGAGGCTCTGTGAATCCAAGCTGTTCTCTTCTTGCTGTAGTGTCTTTTCCATGTTTCAGTTCTTCCTGCTTTTAGCACCACTTCATTTCACTTTTAAAAAGGAAAAGAAGGGAAACAATACAGACTGTTCAAAAATACACCAGAGGGTGCATATTCATAATCTGGGGACCTGGCAAGATGCAGGAACATCCTTAGTGCTGACACAAAGGGTGAATGGGTCGTGCAAGAGTAAATTCTGTCAGGAGAAAAATGCTCCAGTTAAATCATGATACTGTTTCTTATATTATAGCCTATTAGACCTTAGTTTAGACTGTTAGACTCAGTGAGGTATCATAAAGAGAATGAGGATTTTCTTTGTGATTATAAGGCACTTTGGTTTAATACACAAATTAGGAGACTTAGCATTCCTTTACCCTTGATGTGTGGTGAATGTATTGGTTGGAGCAGCCAAGTGGCAAGCTAACCACCTAACCATGTACTGAGTGGCAGCAGCAGGGATAAGGAAAATCGTGTGTTAGAGGAGAACATGGAACATATATTGGTCCTGGGATTTAATTTACATTTCAGGGTTCCAAATGAAAGGTGAAATTAATGGATTAAATCAAGAACTCTAATGGCATTGTGTAATAAATCATGGAGTTTAGCACTTCTGGAAAGCATGGAGTTGTGTAGTTCTCTTGCTGTGCATGAATTCAAGGCTGTGAAATTAAAGATATGTCACTAACCTGGTGGGATGGCAGACTTATGTGGATCACAGCGTGAAGCCTGTTGCTGTTCCCAGTGTGAAAGAAATACATATGTGTAGGTTTACAAGCTGTAGTTCAGTTTTCTAGTTTGTTGGGTTTCTTTTTTTTTCAGAATCAGTTTTCTTATCAGTTGTATAAAGATGGTTAAAAATGAAATTATTTGTATTGGTAAGTATTTGCATAGATGTTGTACAAACCTTTATGGACCAACAGGTAGCAAGTACTTCATTCCTACATTCCTAGTGTCTGGTTACAGCTCAGATTTTGGCACTTAATTACAGCTTTGAGTCTCCCATGCACATCCCAGCTGTCTCTTTAGGGTATTAACAGTAGTGGTGTGACTCTGAAGAAGTCAAGAGTTATCCAAGAGGCTGCAAGAATAAGAGAACAGGAATATTGAAACACAAATTCTGCAGATAACAGTTCAGGAAATGTATAGACAGTGGGTGCAGTTTAATTTGCAGTCATAACAATAAATTCCTTCTCTTTACAACCAGTGATGTCACTGCACTAAACTGACATGTGATTGCACGTGTTGATATATAGTATATTCAGATGCTGCTCACAACCACCTGAAGGAGATATTTTTTCCTGCTCTTCTATTCAGCAGTGCTGCTTGTAGAGCAATGTCCCATTGGATTTAAAAGAAAATGCTAAACTGCATTGGTTTTGAGAATTGGTCTACAGCAAATGTGGCAATTATGCTCTCTTGGAGCATTATTGCATTTGATCGTTCAGAAGCACATATGATATTACATTTTATTAGACTCCATTGGTTTTTGATAGGAACCAACCAGCTGGTCCCCTGTAAATAAGAATCCTTGGCATTTTGTCTGGGAACGACAGCTTAATTGTCTCAAACTGCTGGAATGCAGAGAAGCAAAACAAAAATCAGTCAGAGAAGCTCTAGCTTACTTGGAAACTATCAATGTTTGTTTCCTGACTCTCCAACTCATCCTTCTCTGTGTCCAGCCCTGTTATTCACACCTGGTGCTACTCCAGTGTTCACCCAGAGCATGCTCCTTTTATGAGGTAAGGAGTGGATAGCAGTTCTTCCCTCTGCTTCACTGCTCGCTGGGACACATCATAGTGTGGAAGAAACATCTTGCTTTGTCATCTTGTAACAGTGTCTTTGGTGTATTTGTGTTCAAATCATGCAGTATTTCTTGTATGAAAAGAAGACATATGGTAGTAATTCTACAGCAATAGAATATGTTTTGTATACAGTTGTCAGAGTAAGGAACTGGATAATATGTCTGTTAAAACACCTCACAGATTAAATCCAGGGAGATGTCTTATCCTTTTGCAAGTTTTGTCTGAGGGACAAGTGCAGACTGTTTTGTGTCTGCCTCTCAAGTTCCCACCCGCAGGAGAATCTTTAAACCTGTCATCATCTCAATAAGGAATTTATTTTATGATTGCAGAAAAGATTTTCTGGACGTATATGTGTATTCCTCTTAGCTCATGAGACCAGGATAGGAACAGTTTTATGTTTGTGCACAGTGGTGAGCAGAAGGGGGCTGCGATTTTGCCCAGTTTTGTCACTAGAATGTGCAAAATAAGAATCTTAGAATTTGGTATCAGGACTATCAACACATTTCTATTTTAGGCAGGCATCAACATACAGATGGTATTTGACCACATACTACTCAGAGAATCATGATTTTCTTTCTTTTCCTTGTTCTAGAAACAGCACGTGTAATTCTTCAACCTTTGATGAGTCCGAAGACTGGCAAGTTGCTCAAGATGCTGAGATATGCTTGTTGAAGTCAGGAGAAATCATGTAAGCAGGACAATTTCATTGCTACAGGTGAAAGCATAAAGGCTGAGCTCAGATATCAGCTATCTGAGCACAAGCATAGCAGGGTCCTGGAGGAGCTGATCACTTGAGTTCCACAGTAGAATTTGGTCATAGGAGGATGAGAGGGTGTAACTCAACCATGCAGAGCAGCAGCAATGAGCCAGGTCCTCTCTCTTCAGTCCTAGAAAACTTCAGTGCAATTGGGGAACAAGAAGGAAGGATGTAGGTCCATGTTACATGAGAAAACATTTCCTATTTTTATTGCAGGAGTTGCTGTCAACAGGAAGGGGATTTAGAGAGAAGGCTGTACAGTTCTAGCAGTCTCTGAAAGAAACTGCAATGGCAAGTCAGGGAATGCAGCTCTACTTGGACCTTTGCCAAAGGGAGGGAATTCGTGGCCTTTTGTGTCTGTTATTTATCTGTGGCTTCCCAGAATCTATTTTGCCTGCTCTGGTTGATACGTGCCATAGCATAAAAAGTTCATCTAGGCCTCAGCTCAAGCTCTGTGTGTACTGTGTGTGCACAATTCTCTGCATGTGTCCTGCTCTGAAATTCCTATTTACATGCAGTAGTGATACAGCAAGTCATTTGCACAGCCAAGAAGGCAATCCAATGTATGGAAATGCACGTGACATAAAGAAATTCACTTTTGCTCACTGTCACCTTATACCTAGCTTTGAAATTTTCCCTTATTTATGGGAAAGATTTTAAACTTTTGACTGCAAGGAGATAAATTAGTCGATGTTTCAACCTGGTTGCTGCTGTTCAGAGATCCAGGTAAATGAAGTAGTAACTAAAATCATAGCTGGGCTGTAAGGCAAAACCAAGAATGATATTTAGTTTATTAAAATCAAAGGTCACCTGAGACACCACAGGACAGTGGTTTACTCTGATGTAATTGATTTTCCAACAGTTTATTTGGCCTACAGAGTGACAGATTAGATTAGTTTTAGTTAGGGTAATGTAGGTGAGATCCCGTGGATCTTAGAAATTACAGGTTTCCCCTGAAGAAGGTAACCAGTGTTCTTCTGCTTCAGGGCCACACTGTTTGCAGTCTTAAATAGATACCAGAATGAAGTCAGCTCATCTAATGCCGTAGGACTCAGCATCATCTAGATGCTAAGAACTTCCTTTTTAACTGGAAGTATTTTGAGTCAGTTTTCTTGCAGCTTGGTTGGGGAAAACAGACACAGATGTAGCATTAAGCACTTCAGAACAGAACTGCTGTCCACATTCCTTCCACCTATCCCCTATGTACTCCTGATCCCTCCTGTTTCCTGTGCAAATTTTTATATGCAGCTAGACAGGTGAATAAACTTGGTAACTTATTTTTTGTTTAGAAAAAAACAGTAGAGGGCAGCACTCCTTTTTTATTGTAGTAACTCTAAAAAGCTTTATTCCAGCACTGGTTTTCTTTAGTTGAAATGAAATAAATAAGTGAACATTCATGTGGAACATATGTGGAAAAATCCACATTTGCCAGAGCAGTGAAGGTTCTTAATATCAGTCAGCTTCTTTGTAGTTTTTGCCTTCATCTGAATTTTCATGCATCTTATGCACCTGTCCCAAATATGCTACGGAGTCTACCTAAAATAGATGGAAAATAAAAAACAGTGATTAGTGATTCTGTCTGAGTAAATGGATTAGTTCTCTTCAAGTAATCTTTGTTTTTTTGTCCCTCACAGGATGAAATTACCCCTTACAGTAGAAGAGATCCTGAATTTTGGAGAGAGCAACAGAGAGCTGTTCATCAAATCCAGCACCTACAGTGTAATTCCCATCACTGTTACAGAGGTGGGACTAACAATCAGCTGGATCTTCTCATCAGACCCCAAGAGCATATCCTTCAGTGTTGTCTACCAAGAGTCCGAAGACACACCACTGGATCAGTGCAAAGTAAGGCCTTTGTATCCTTACTACCTTAGAGGTTGTAGTGCTCTACACTTATCCAGCCTACAGGAATAGACAAGGATTCCTAGGAGGTCTTCACCAGAATGCCAGTTGCTATTGCATTAAGGATTTGTTTCTCCAGCAAAGCTGTAGTTCTGCTAAAGGCAAAGCTACGTCTTTAATGTTGCCTGCAAAAGTTGAGTTGAAAAGCCTTGTAGCTTCTGATGGTTGCATCTGAAATTCATCCACTATTATTAAGCAAAAATAAAAGTCCAAGTCTGCAAAATCCTTTTTTTTTCTCAATTTCACTTAGTTTTTAAACTCTTTAAGGCTGATTTTGCCAGATTTTCTGATTTTTGAGCAGAAGCCACAGGGAAACAGATCAATTCCTTGGGTTGCATTTCTTACAATGAAGCCTATACTTAAGTGCCTTGATGGTGTGCAAAATCTCTTTGTCAGTGCCCAAGGTACCTGGTCTTATATGTGCTGTCCATATTTCATGAGGATTACAAATTAGGTGAATCTATTTTCCTCAACTAATTGCAAAGTTTTACTGAAGACAAGGCAGCTGTTGGTTTAATTCACCATGGTGGGGTGAACTCTATCGCTGTGATTTATTGAGGGAATAAGACATTTATATAGCATGTGTTAATTCACTTCACAGTTATTAACTCCATGTAAAATATCTCTTTTTCTTAATCTGAAAGCTGAATGAAGTGTGAATGCTGCTTTTGTCTTGATATGTTTCTTTGGTAAAACTTTGTGTTTTATAGGATCATCCTTGATCTCTGTCAGCTGCTCTTCTGACAGCTGTGCTAGGGTTTTACAGCAAGACACACAGAACTACAGATACACACATTTTTGATGTGAGCGCAGATAAACAATTAAGATTTGCTGAGAAAGTTTGTTTTATAATACAGGGAGTATGAAAGCAGATCTTAAAAGATATATTTAGCTAAATCTTGCTCTTGGATATATAGATTTAATGTACCCCTTGCCGATGTTACTCAAGTTTCTTAGATTAACATTTAAAAGTTCGGCATTTGATTCTATCTCTAAAGCAGAGATGAATAGCCATAGGTTAGTGCTGTAAAGATATAATCAAAGGAAAAAAAGGAAAATCAAAGATGTTTCACTGTGAGATTTTAGTTTGGGTGAGTTTTTAATACTAATCAGTTAGAGTAATTAGTTTTTCAGGCATATATGCACTTTGGGAGTTTCGAGGTGGCTGAAATCAAGGTTTTTGGAAAGAAAATGTCAGTTTATAGGGCAAATAGCAAAATTCATTTCGATTTGTATTGAATTCCAGGTTCTTATCCCTATGACTCGCTGCAACTCTCATAAGGAAACTATCAGAGGACAAGTGAAAGTCAGAAACCCTGGAATCTACACGCTGATATTTGACAACACATTCTCTAGGTAGGTCCTAGCCAGGTTTAAAAGGTGAAATAAGCTTGTTTTTAAAGACTGTGGAACTGATCAGATGTACCAGTATTCCACCATTCAGAAATAAGTTTAGGAAATTTTTCCTCGCTTGCCAAGAGATCTTCAAGACTGAATTTTGGTTCTTGTTCTTGTTTGAGGTTTTTTTTTCTACCCCCACAGCAGAATTCCGCTCTTCTTTCTGAACCTCTGGGAGGGTTAACAGAAGATAGCAAGTCATTTGTGACACATTCCAAGACAGTTTAGTAAGGATTGTCATCTTTTTAACAACAAACCTGACTGCCCTTGCTCAGGCATATTTCTTTTTGACAACAGTGAATTTTTTGCCCAGGTGTAAACTGAAAGACTGAATACACTTTTAAGGCTTTCTCTTTGTTGGCTTCAGCTAACGTGATCTTTTTGCTCTCTTTCTTTCTTTGGCAGGTTTATCTCAAAAAGAGTGTTTTATCACTTGGCTGTTGAGCGACCTGTCATCTATGATGGAAGTGATTTTCCATAGCCTTTACTATACTGTGTATTTTTAATTAAATTTTTAAGATATGCTATTATTTATGTACATGTAAGCATTCTGATTACCACTGTGTTTGAAGACTTTGAAACTATGCAATAGTTCTAATGCACTTAAGAGGAGATATGTACACTAAAAAATGGAAGCCTTTTCAGGAACACTAATGGTTCTGTACTGTGTACAGATTGCTGAAAAGCCATGTTGTTTGGTTTAACAGGTCAATAATAACCAATTCTTTTTCAGTGGGGAGAAAAATAAGGGTTGGGGTGTCTAAATGCAAACTGAATTTCTTTGCTGAAAATTGAGCTATTTTTCTTCCAAAAATATCCTTCAAAAGGAAATTTAAAGGAAAATGCCTATTTTTGACCTCTTCACTGGGGTGTAAACATAACCATCTCTGTTCTGCTGTATTGCTCTTACAGTCAGAGCAGCAATTACACAATACTTCAGTCTTCACAGGCAAGTATTGTAACCCATCTAGAATTTTTTATCTTTTCCAAGGTTTATAAGCAGCAAACCATAGGAGTTTTATACATTTTGGGCTAAGATTTGGTAAGTCTTAACTGGCTTTTTCAAATGCTTTAGCACCAAATACCAGATACAAAATATTAAACACAAAGAAGCAACTTCTTCCACTTTTGGCTCACTGTACTCTGTACGTTGGCCCATGGAATCCAGCTCTTATGGTGAGCACCAGTGGCAGAACACAGAGCATCCCCTGTGGAATAAAGCACTGCTCACTGGGTGACATTGGGAAGAGGAACATTCCTTTTTCCTGCCTTAGCACCTTAGTCATCAGCATTCACAGAAAAGCACAGTTTCTGAGGAGATCAGCAGCATCTCTCTCTCTAGACAACGTGGAAAGCAGCAATAATGTTTGAACTGGTCTCAAAATGTCCACCCAAAATAGAATGCATATCCAGGCCTGGTGAGCTCTCCACCCAGTGGTGTTGGTGTATTCTGTCCCTTTCCTAAGTCTTGCAGTTGCCCTATCCAACTGCTAATTTTCCATCTCAGATTTGGGGGCTGTTAACACTGCATTTTAAGGGAAGACTGTGTTCTCACTTATACAAAATTTCTATGCAGTTCTGTATAGAATTTCAGCTTTTTGTCAAAATAACTGAAAGCAGATTTTTCTGTATAAAAAACCTGTCTTCCAATAGAATGGCAAAACATTTGGCAGGAGAAAGAAGAAAAGCTCTTTCTCCAACCAGCCCTCCTCATAATTTAAGTGTGTCTGGTTTGTCATGTTGCTGTTCTTCCAAGGAAACCTCAGACCTGGAGGGTTTTACTGTAACAGTTGGTAGAAGACCAGCACAACCTGTGAGGAGCCCTGTAGAGACTTGGTGGCAGCTGTAGCTGGCATGCAGGGGTCATGGTGGGAGACAGAAAATTAAGCATGAGGGGAAAGAAGAAAAAAGGGCAAGCATAAGCTGAAACAAATGGCTTGGGGAAGGGAAAGGAGCAAACTTGTAAATGCAAAAGCAAGGACAGAGAATTGGGGGAATGAGCTCAACTAGGGAGGGTGGTCAGGAGAGGCCAGCTGGTGTTTATGTATTGCTGGTCCAATCCAATACCCATAAGGGATCTCCCACCCCTAAAAACTGGTTGTTTAAAAGATGGAGATTGCAAACCAAGTGTTGGACATTTACATAGGAGCAGCTGAGGCACAGGGAAATTTCTGATCATAGAAAAGAATCGCAGATAAAGCTAAAGGTTGCTCATCATTTGTTCCAGTTGTTAACAATATATAAATACAGTCATCTTGAAAACGTTTGTGAAGGAATGACTACTTTTCATGGAGCACCCAGGATTTAGGGTCTTTGGCTCATCAATAGCATTCCCTGGCCTTCAGCCACCTTCTTCCCCATGGTGGTGGTGTGCTCCCAACCCTCTGCGAGGCAGAGGGGTCAGTGGAAGGTGCAAGCTCCTGAGGGCTGCAGTGCAGTTAAGCCCTGACCTGGTTGTGTGTGTGAAAATGAGATGGATGAGAGACTGATGTGGGCAATAAACAGCAATGGCATGGATCAGTTCATGAATTACAGCATATTTCAGTCTTGAAGCTAAGTTTTATATTTAATTAGGCAAGAAGAGATTATTTATTGCTTAAAAATGGAGTACTGTGTACCATATGCTATGCAATTTCACTGAACTGTTACTGAAGTCTGCTGCAGTTTTCTTTTAAGCTTTTAGGTGTGGTTTTTAAAAGCATTTTGCTGTTGTTTACTTAGAATACTAATCTTACTGTGATATCTTTCTTAAAATGCCAAATGGAAGGTAAAGGGACACTGTCAAGTATCTTCAAGCAAAATATGACATCTCTGTTAAAAAGTATTTGAAGTCTTTCTATTTAAAATTATTTGACAGCCTTGCCTCTTGATTTCCTCTCCAAATCCAGTTCTTGACATTTTTTTGTCCTGTGGCAAATATTTTTAAGCCCCTGTTCATGTAGCTCTTAAAATAATTGTCTCCATGTAGTAAGCCAGATGTTTCCCTGGAGGTCTCTCATGTAGACAGTCCTGGGACTGGCTGAAGCCTATGTTTGGGAGAAGGGGAGTAAATCCACTGGTTTGTTTTCATTTAGCATTTGAGTCTTTATGGTCCCTTTTCTTCAGGTTTTCTGCCCATTGAGTGTAATTTTATGGCTTTTTTTTTCCTCTCTGAAAGAGGACTAAGAGTGGGAGTCAGAACCTGTAGTTTAAGGATGAAAAGGAAATGTTTGCTTCTCACCAAAGCCAGTACTTAAGGAGAAAAAGTTTCAAATGATGAAATATCGGGCTGGTAAGGTACAAGTGGACAGAAGTGCAGCTGTTCAAAGAAGCTTCCTGGGAGGAGTAATCCCATCATAACAGGTGGAAGAGGCTGTTCAGAGACAGTAAAGAACCTGGCATTAGTAGAAAACTTTTTTTAAAATGTCCCAGACAGTTTATTGCTGGAACCGTGGAAACCCAATAAAGGACTTTGTACAAGGGCAAGCTTGTACAAGGGATTATTCAATTGTGCAAGAGATTATTTCATACAAGCACCTCATTCCTCCATTCATAAAATGCTTGTTCATGTGAGCTATGCCAGCAATGCTGAAAATTCTATTTATAGGTGCTGATTTGTTGAATTGGGCTTTTTATCATCTGCAGGAATGCAATAAAGAGAAAAAATATATTTTAAATTGATCATGAAATTAATTGAAGGAGATGTCACATTCATAGGACAAAGCCATTATACATTGTGGTCAGCATAAACAGATGTTTTTCTGGGTGCTGGAAAGGGTAAGAAGATATGGAGGGTAAGATTTTTTCTTATGAAGAGGTTTATGTGAAGGAAAGAATATAGTTTCTTCAAGAAAATGACAATGTTCCTTTACTCAACATTACTCAATGTTTCTTTATGAAAAATGGAAGATGTATTGCATGAGAGTGTACCACATTACCAAATAGCAAAGCTACAAAAGCCTGACTTTTTTTCTTTCCTAAGACTGAAATTGCACTATAGTTTTAATTACGCTCAATCACTGAGGTTGTAACTTGTTCAGAAGCATCTTTTGGTCTTAACTGCCAAAGAATTGCAAACCTGTTCACATCAAACTTCCTGCTCCAGATATGGGAAAAATCATGTATACCAGTGTCTGTAGAGTTACAGAGATGTAAACGGTTGTGTGTTGGAATGTTTTTCTTGATGCTTTTTTTTTCCTTTTTTAACCTCAGGAATTTAAGAATAAAATTCTTTATCATTGCGAATGTTTGTCCCTTTTTTGCCTTGTAGAGCTAGCTTTGTGTGGAAGAAAAATCTGATGATTGCCTGGTCTACTTGGGGTTTTTATGAAATTCATATTGTGCCATCCCCTCATTTCAAAGCTACAGTTACCAATAGAAGTTTCAGAGCATCCCCAGAGGCATCTGGAGTCCTGGCTCCACATTCAGAAGCTTCCCTCTAGGAGAGTCTCCAGCAAAACCTAATCTGGAGTACAAGGGACCTGCAAAGAGTGAGTTTTATGTATACCCAGTACATGTGTAAGTGACCATATCTTGCAGTACCTCAGCTCTGCCGGGAAATGCTGCAGCCGTTGAAAGTCTTTGTGTCCATCTCCAGTAATGCATTTTTATCCATACTGGGTAATACCTCTTCCCTTGGTGCTAGGGGAAAGGCTCTCCCAACCCTATTTCTGCCTTATATTTCTTGGTCTTTGCTCCAAGAACAGGCTTTGGCACACACAAGTTAACATTTCCCTGTGGGCACCATGTGAAGCTGCCACAAGATTGTGGTATCCTCTGCATTAGTCCTTGAAGTGTCACGGGGATGTTTTGAAGTCCAAATATAATAATAATTCCTGTATTCTCACACCCTTCCATCACTTCCCTGCTCCCTGGAAGAGGTGCTTCTATAAAGATCTCTCTGTTTCAGGCAAAGCAGGCACCAGGTAGGCAGGTTTGCTTGCAGAGAGTGAAAGTTTTCCATGGGCTCTCCCAGCTTCCTCCCCCTGTACCACATGCAGGCTGGTGCCGTGCTATGTGACTGCCTGCACCGCAGTGACAACGCAGCACTTGGGGCAGAGACGAGTCCAGCTGCCTCTTCAAAGAGAAGCAACAGCGTAGGAGACTACAGCCCAAAACTGGGAACATCTTAGGAAAAAATGGCCTCAAAGAGAAGGGAGGGGACCTGAGCTATGGAAGATCTCAAGCCGCTCCCAGGACTTCAGAAACTGCTTGATGACCATCCTGCCAGAGCTGTGTGTAAAGCGTGAGCAGAGTCCCATGGGATGTGTGAGGGACCAGGGGGCAGGGCAGGCAATACCCTTTGCCTGTGAGGAAACCTCCCATCCCAGAAGAGAGCATCAGGTGACAGCTAGGGACAACGTAGCCAGGCACAAGAGGAACTATGGTAGGATAAATCCAAGTAAAACACCAGGGCAGAGGGACAGAGGAGCCCAAGAAGAGTTTGACCACAAGGAGCTGTGCTGCTGGCAGACAGAGGGCCCCAGGAGATGGAACAGGGAGTAATGGCAGAAAACACCTCTGTGTCTGAATCCCTGCTGTGTGCTGACCAACAACAAAGGTTGGTGACAAGGCTGCAGCCAGAGGGGCTCAGGGAGGCAGGTTCCCCCCGAGTTTATGTGGTGAGAGCAGGCTGGGGAGCCACCAGCAGCTGCTGGACTGCAGGCAGCCATGGTGGAACAAACCCCAAGAAATAAAACCGCCCCCAGGGAGGTTGGTCCCCAGCTTCCCCTTGCAAAGTGATGGGAGTATCCTGACGCGGAGCAGGATGTGCATGACCCAGGGACAACCCTGTCAGCCCAAACTGCTGAAAGTTCATTGCCATTTCACCACCCTCAGCAGTTTCATCTGCTGATCGAGCATGAATGTTTCCCACTGTGTTTTGAGGACTGAAGAAGCTTTATTTTCTGTGAGATGGCCACAAAGTTCAAGTTCCTGGGGCTGGTGAGATACTGTGCAGGGAAGAGGAGCTTGCAGCAGCTAAGGTTTGCACGCTTACTTGTTTGCATAACTCAAGCGCTCTTTGGGGGCCAGGAGAACCCTCTGTGTAAGAGCACCATCACCCCCAGTCTCCAAAAGGAGTAGTGGGGCTGAGCTGCTCTGGGGAAGCGTCTGCCCCCAGTGTGCTCCCTCCTCCCCTGCTCTCAGAAATGTGCCCTGCCTCCCCAGACTGCATCCCACCCCTCACCTCAGCAGCCTAAACTCACTCTGGTGCCTGCGGGGTTCTCAGCTGCGGCTTCCACACCACAAGGGTTAGATATGTGAAATAAACCCTCTTAGCAAAGTTTTCCTTTGGCCTCTTCTGAGAGGGGTAAATGCTGTGATTGCAAACAGGTTATGTGTATGGATCTGAACTGGGAAGGATGTATGGACAAGAAACCACCAGTTGGTGGTTTCACACCCTTGGTGTACGTGGCAGTGCCTTTATTTAATTTTGGCATCTGTTTGCTGAGCATAAATCACAAAAAAACCCCAAACCCTTCTTACACATACAGTAAAAAATATGCACATCCTTGACCATTTTTCTTCCAAAGGAAAAGGTAAAAAAAATCCTTATAAACATATATGAAACTTGCACCATCTGCTCAGGTGTGCCCTATTAGCTAGAAAAGGAGCACCAAACTTTGCAGAAAGCTCTTGTTTATCAACATGCTTTAATGGTAAATGCACTATGAAAACCCTTTTTCCCTGGAAGAGCTAAGAAGGCAAACCAGGTTAAATGAGATTATTTCAAACAAAGCCTCCTGAGCACTACATCCTGCAATTGAAGAGTGGGAGGTGCAGACGGTGGTCAGGCAGGACAGGCAAGGCCATGTCACTGCAAGGGAATGAGCAAGGGGGAACATAAATGATGCCCTGTGGGCTCGGGTTTTGGGGTGCATTATAGCATACCACTTCTGGGAATGGCAGCATCCACAGCCTGATGTCTCATTCCAAATTTCATTAGGTTTCACACTTAATTACTCCGTGTCTTGCTGGCCCTAGGTTAAATATATTTTCCAAATATATTGGTGCGTAACTGGTGGCCAGTTTGGTTTTTGTGTTCTGGTTTATGACAGCTTTACACCATACAGCAAATATCCCTGGGACAGACAGTTCAGTGTCTCTGAAGGCCTTAAATTTTTATTGTGAGGAGTGATGTGTTTCCAGTACCAAAACAGGAGCCATCACACCTGACATCACACAGCTAAAATACAGGAGAAAGACAAATCACATTCTGCAATGCCCACTTTATATACATGAACAACTGGCTTTCCTTGCAGAAGAAAACACCTATGCAGCCAAAGAGAGTTGCATTTGCTCACTGCAATAACTCAGTGTCAGAGCTAAAGGCCATTCTCCTCTACAGGGGAGGGAATCTGGTGTAGGAATTCTGGCAGGCTCCCAAGTCAGGCCACCTTCATAGGGGAACCTGGTATGACAGCAAATGAAGGCTGAACCCCCTCCTGCAGCTTCCTATGGACAGGATGCTTCATCTGCCTCTGCTGCTGCGATAGCTGGGTTTATCATTCACTGCAATACTTGTTATTTCAGGCTGTGGTCTGACCTGCAGATGGGCCAGCTATTTACAGCTGTCACAAAGATAGTTTTTGGTGTCTGTCAGTTCTATTTATAGCAAGTATGGTTCCATTTTGCTCCCATCTGCCAAAAGTTTCCAGTTCTCTCAGCCAGCAACACTCAGGTCCCACATGTAACAGACAGGTCCCGACCCTTCCTGCTCCTCTGGGATAATCTTGGGGGTATCCAGGTGGTTTCCAAAGAGCTTAGTTCTTCTCTGGAGAGGAGAGGGTGAGGACTAACTTACAGGATGACTTTGCAAGGAGGGGACATAACAGAGGAGGTCCAGTGAGTGTTGAGGATCAGGGAGTTCGTCACCCGCCGCCTCCCCAGCATGGCAAAGGACCAGTTTGAGCTGTGCTCCTGGCTGTCACAGGCAGAGGAGTGCTCCTGGCCCCTGCTCCAGCAGCTTTGCATCATCCTGCCCAGCGCCATCCTGAACCGCACACCAGCAAAGACGTAGAGGAAGGGGTTGAGGCAGCTGTGGAGGAAGGCAATGCTCTGGGTGACCTGCAGCCCGATGTCCAGCTGGTTGGCAGCCTGACAACTGTGCACCACCCCAGTGTAGGTATTGATGGCTTTGACCAGTAAAACAATATTGTACGGGAACTGAGAGAGGAGGAAAGCAGTGAGAATCATGGTGATGATCTTTAGCGATTTCTGCTTTTGGGATCTTTTGGCTTGTAGGAGGGTGTTGATGATAAGGGCATAACAAATCACCATGACAAAGAGTGGGAGGAAGAATCCTATGATGACTTTCGAGGCCAGGACCGTAACTTTGAAGATCACGCTGACGTTTGGTGGGTACATAATTTTGCAAACTGTTATGTTCCCCACCTGCGTGCTCTGGCTGTAAATGATTTCAGGGATGCATAGGCTCACGGATGTCAGCCAGACAGCCAGGCACATGAGTCTGTTGTGCAGGAGCCACCTTCGCTTACAAGTTTTAGCTTTCATTGCTTGGACTACAGTGATGTACCTGTCAAAGCTGATGCAGGTTAGAAGCAAGCTGCAGCCATAGAAGTTGATCTTATACATGCTGTTGACGACTTTGCACATGAAGTCCTTGAAGATCCATCCATCAGAAGCAGCCTTGGCCCAGAAGGGGAAGGTGAAAAGGAGCAGGAGGTCAGCAATGGCCAGGTGCAGCAGGTACCGATCCACCATGCTCCTCCTGAAGTGGTATTTGCAATAGACAAGCACGACCAAGGTGTTCCCCACTGTGCCCACAGCAAAGATGAGCCAGAAAAACACTGGCAGGAAGGCTTGAGCAAACTGCCTGACCTGCCTCTTGTTGCACATGAAGTCTGTGCTGTTCACCAAGTTTTCACACAGGGACAGCACCATGCTGTCATTCCTGTAGCAATCCAGTCTACTCTTGCCAGGATGTGTGACCTGCAATAGGACATCTAGTAAATTTGTGTTGAGAGGCTCAGTAAAGCAAACATTTGCCCTTCTCTGCCAGATGCAGTTGAAGATGCCTAAGGTATTCCATTTAAATGAGAAAGTATAAAAGGCTGCCAGTGAAACAGGGCACTTCAAACTGCTTGAAGTGTGCAGCACAGCAGAGATTTACAAAAATGACCCATTGAGTAAGAAACTCTACAAAAGAGCAGTTCACGACATTCAGCCAGATTCAGTTATTAAAATGGCAGGTGGTGACAGCATTATGTCTGTCAGATAATTCAAAACATGATTTGCTTGTCTTTAAATACATAACAAAAGGCAAAATGCCCAGCTTGGAAAGAGGTGGAGAAGTCTTTGTGTCATTGCTATGTTGGGAGGGTACCAGTGGCTCGAAAGAGGCAGAAAACTGATGGAAGCAAAGAGTAGGGGGAAGGAAAAGGAGATGAACAGTGACATAGCTGTATACTCACTACACTTGCAGCTGCCATCTTCAGCCAGATTGCTCCTCAGTCCTGAAAGGATGCTCTGTAACCTGCAGAGGAAAGATGGTGGAAAACAACTGATTTGAAACAACTCTGAAGCAGGACTGTGACCCTCTTCCTTGTACTTCTTCTTCTTCTACCTTTAATAAAAACCTCAACTCTTTGAAACAAGTCTAGCCGGAAGATGAAAAAACCACACAGAAATTGATGTCACTGATTTGAATTACTTAGTTATTTCCATTTTACAAATTTACATTTAGCCTACCTTAGGTCTTCAGCTTCTCTGTGGCACTGGGGTGACTTAAGTCCTTTGATGTACTACAGTGACTACAATCTCATTTTTAACAAGCTGTAGACTCCCCAGCGTGCACATGTAAAAAGTAATTTAAAAGTACTGTATCTTGCAAAAGATTCATGAGAAAAACTGAAATGTTTCTCTGAAATTATCTAGCGACTAAGAAGGAAAAGTACCTGGCTTTAGTAGTACTTTGCAGTCTTAAATATTTGCATCCTCTGCACTAAGTGATTAATCTCTGCCTGCAACTTCTCTTTCTTATCTGTGAGTTTAAGCACAGTTCTCATTGCTGTTGGCCTGCAAAGCTGATCATTAAGACCCAGTAAACAAGAAAATATTGGTTTTTTCTGCTGCAGATGGCTTTTCTAATCAGTCTACCATCACAAAAGGTAGCTGAGCCTGGGGGACTCAATGCAAGACGCATGCACCTAAGTATTCAACATGTTCTGCACCGACTTGTCCAGAATAATGCCTGGGGATGAAGCCTGGTGACAACACAAGGTGGGTCAGTGCTACTGGGGACCTTCAGCCAGCACAGACCTTTCCTCCAGACCCCTTCAAAAGCAGCTCATGTAACTGAGACGTCGCCTTGCAGAGACCACAGCAGAAGCGGATGGAGTCAGACCTCCTTCATGGGGAAGCGGCCCATGTTCATGCTCTGGCTTCCCTCTGACTGCTCACTGTGGGCTGACAAAAAGCCCCTGTGGCTGTGGCTGGCAGTAGGCAGTCAATGACCTCCTGATTTCTCCCCAGAACTCACTTCTAACATGTCATTGCAGCATCTGGTGAAGGGTGCAGAGCTATGCATCCCCAGGGAGCTTTTTTATGTTATTTTCTTCTAGCTGTCGGACCTACCTTAAATTGCAAACAAAAAGATCATTGTAACTGGACTAGTTTGGTGGTGGGAAAAAAAGGTGATTTGTAATTCTGTTTCCTTTCCATGAAGGCTGCTCATGGGAAAGAGAGACATAATAGTGGAGGAGTGAGGAGACTCATTGGGACAGTTGCTGCAGGGGGCCAGCCTGGATGTAGCACCCAGGAGTCACACTCTGCATGTGATGTTTGCTCTTTACACGTGCAATTAACCTTTGAACTTTTTGTAGCCTGAGGTGGGTGTGTGCTCCTGGGGCCCCAGCCTGATTAGACCTGTCACAGACTGTTCGCTCTGTAGTTTTCATGTTTTAGGTGGCTCAAACACAGGTTCTTTTATATTTATTTTGGTTTTTTTTTCCTGGTAAGCTCTTTCGATACCAAAGGGACAATGTCTCATACCATCAATTTTCTGCTCATGTCCATCACCTAGCACAGGGCAAATCAGTGGTTGCTCCTAGGCTGTGTCCTGCTGCAAAACACTTTCACTGGGGAGAAAAAATGCCCTTGAACAAGAACTGGGTGACTCCGGGCAGCTGCCAGTGTCTTTTTGGGAGGCTGGGGCAGGAATGAGGAGCCAGGTGTAGTCCTGCCTGCTCCACATCAACCCACAGGCATAGATTCCCACTGCTGCCTGCAGGGTCTGTGTCATGCCCTGCAACACCAGGTGCTTTGCAAACGACAGCAAAATGGAGCAAAACAAAAGTATGCCACCTTCAAGAGGAAGGGCCAGGCTATTCCTTCCTGCTACAGAAAGTGGGAGACCCAGGGCAGGATGGCAGGCAGTCACATGAAGTCCCTTCTGGTGGCACATCTTCATGTGACAACCATAGAGAAGAGTGTGGCAGGGAAGACTTTGAAGAGGAAGGCAGCGAGAACTGGTTAATAAAAGTATGAACTTGCATATCTTATGTCTTCTTTCTGGTAAGCTGGCATGCAAATGATGCTAGTTTAAGTTCCCCTCTGTGCAAGAAGTCTGAGCACCACAGGGTTTTGCTTTAATGATGGTGTTCAGCTGTGACCAATGCTCATTCAACTCATATTTCAAGGAAATTTTCAAATCGCAGTTCAGACTCTGTTCCAGTTATGGTGACAACAGTGATTCTGGCTAGGTTTTGGGTTGGGCTCTGCTGTTACTTGGCACCATGCTCATGTCAGCAGCAAGGCATCTCCTTCCAAGGGGAAGGAGCCCAGGATGCTCCAACGCTCAACTGCAAAATCTCCCCTAAGGTGTCTTCGTATCTCTAATAATTGGTTTTCATCTTGAAACTCTTCATGAAACAGGCATAGGTCTGTATGATGATACCACTGTACAGGATTCAGCCTCTTTCCCCTCCTGGGCCATCCTGTAGGAAAACAGAAGAGGGGGAGTAGATCTCAGCCAAACTCCAGGGCACCTGCTGAGGAAGGCACATGTGAAAGCACACGCATAGTCTCTGGGATTAGGGATGAGTTACTCTGAGTTTGCAAATGGCTGCCTGACAGTGGATCCATGGTAATTATCCTTAGTTCAAGCTAGTTTGGCCCTTGGTATAATGCAAGATGATTCAGCATTGGGAGAGCTACATGAACTGTGGTAGGGTAAAGGCATGCCCATGGGCAAGGCCCCTGATGCAAGGGATCTTCACATCCTTTGGTCTCTCCTTGGTCAATCTGAGCCTTCATGTTCAGGATTTAAGTGACTTTAATCAGATTTAGTTTAATTCTCCCTGGAAGAAAAGTAATAAGTATAATTTAACCCACCACTTCACACAGCCAGTCCCACTGTATTAAAAGCCCCCGGGGCAGATAAACCTCCAGACCAGTACATGGGCAGCTGCTCATCCTGTTCATTACTTTCCTGCCACATGACATTTGTTAAGTGAGTGTTGCTGACAACAGCAGCTTTTTTGCCCCCAAGAGTGGGAGCGGAAACAGAACAGCATGAACGTTAGCCCTCTTACCAAATTTCTGCCAGACTGGTTCCTGATTTGCAACCTCACTCAATGCCATCCACAGTTAATTCCTTTCAAGCAAAACTGGAGACAATGCTGTCAGTTGTTGCAATACCAGCATGCATTGTGAGATAACTCATGATTCCCCCTCAGCTCATACTGATGCAAAACTAAGCATCTCTGTTTTCCTTACAAATACATTGCTTTCATGTTCATAAAGAGGACTTGCAAGTGAAACACTGGTCTTTTTGTTTTGTTTAAAGCGAGAAAATTAAAACCACCAGCATTGCTTCTATGTCTTCTTTTTAGCTTCGGGGTGCTTAAGCACAGTTTGAGGATGATTTTTAAAGCTCCCCATTTATTGCAGGTACTATAGGCAGAGAAGTACTTAGCTTGACATGTTGATCAGATGCTGGAAAGATTTTGCAGAAACAGAACAAAACTTAGGGTTAGATCCTCTGCTGAGCCTGACCAAGAAGTTTCCTTTTTTCACAGTGAAAACTTGTCTTAGGTTGCAATGCAAGATGTAACAAAAAGTCTGTATTCTATTACCATCTGTTAAAACCAGGTGGGACAGTGTTCTTTATCTCTCCCACACCCCTCCTTCCCTCCAGGGAGATATCTTCTGTTAATGGGCCATCGAGTCTCACTGCATGACTGATAAAATTACATCATTCCATTGGGAGATGCTCCACTCAGGGGGGAGGAGCCAAGCATCCCTACCTGGATAGAATGCGAGACTCAGAAAAACACAGGGAGCCTTTTCCACTGGATTCCCAGAGGAAGAGTGGACCCTTCTACACTACCACTGGACCTTCAGAGGAAAACTACACCCTTCTACAGGATCATTGCTTCAACAGAACCACATCTGTCACTCCAGGAGGACTGCAGCCACCATCTAATCAGACTGCTACCAACACCCTGACTGACAGGGTGTCAGGTTGTATTCTGACTCTGTCAGTGTTTTGTACTACTGCATTTTATTTTAATTTTCCTGTTAAAAGAACTGTTATTCCTATTCTCATATCTTTGCCTGAGAGCCCCTTAATTTCAAATTTATAATAATTTGGAGGGAGGGGGTTTACATTTTCCATTTCAAGGGAGACTCCTGTCTTCCTTAGCAGACACCTGTCTTTTCAAACACAGACAAAACTGCACCATGTTTGCAGTAAATCTGTCTTTTAACATAGCTAGTTTACTTTCCTTGGGTAAAAGGAGGATATTAAGCTGCTTCATTTCAAGGCTGTTTGAGAGGTTCAATGGCTTCTCAGATGGTCTGTTTAGGAGAGGCTATGGCTGCAATTCACTCCTCTATGAGGAGGATATTTGCAGTCAATGAGATCGGTGCCTCTGATTGCAATTCCAACCAGGTTACTTGCTTATGTAGATTACACACAGGGGTCCCTGGGGATTTCCATAACGAGCAAACAATGGAATCTTCTTATTCTCATTTCCAGTATGGATACAGTCACTAAATTTTTCCTTCTCTTTGGAAAGGTGGAGAGTTAAAGTAAAAAACCATCTTGAAAACTCTCTGAATGGCTCTGGCAATTAGAACATCCATCACAAAAATGTATTGGCCCATGCCTGCTCAGGTAAACTGCTAACAACAGCTGAAATAACAGTTTTGGCCATGAGGATGGGTTGCAAACACAGAGCTTGAAGGAAAAAATATTATTTACATTACCTTAAGTATAGCAACACTTTTCCTCCACAAAAATAGGACAGGCTTAAAGTCTAGGTACTGAAGATACACAGTTATCCAGTTTCTACCACTATATATATATATAGGTATTTCTGTGAACCCAATTCCTGTTTGCTGGCAAGGAATGTTTTAGCAATTCCTGTACAGAGACATGTTGCCAGCAGCTCCTTTTTACAGAGCACTTGGCAAGTGGGGACATACAAACCAGACCCCAAAGGCTGGTGTTAAACATTCTCATTCCTGTCAGGTCTTCATATTCCTGTGATGTGTCTTCTTAATTAAATTGGGAGCTGCCTGTGCCTGTTTGCCTAGTTTGGAGTACTCATTGTAGAGTAAACGTTCTTTTGGCTGCATCTGTTCCCAAGGGATATAAAAATCTTACAGATCTCAGGTCCAACTACTATTTTAGGAGAATCACTGGCTTTGTTACTCACTCTGTAGGCTGGTTCATACCGTGATTTTAACTCTTCAAAGTTTACCTGCAGAAGTGTGCAGGGCAAAGGGATAAAACGATGCTCACCAGAGATGAGCAAAGGAATGGCACAGCAAAGTTTGAGAGACTGTGCACCAATGAGACTCTTAGTTGCCTACACAAGGCACAAAGGACTGCATTTGAAGTGTTTCTACACACAGCATGAGGAACAAGCAAGAGGAAGTTAGAAGCCTTGGTTCAGCCCCAGAGATGCACCGTCACTGGCATAAGTGAGCCTCCAGGCAAGGATTAAACGACAAACAAATAAAGTGGGTGTGATTGTGGGAGTCTACTATAGGCCACCCAGCCAGGATGACAACACGAACAAATTAGTCTTTAAGCAACTAAGAAGTACATGTGAATCAACATAGCTGATAAAACAAGTCCATAAGAATCCTAAAACACTTATACCCCTTGGTACAGGTACTAACACAACTGACTGGGAAAGGTGTCCTCCTTGATTTGTTGCTTGTTAACAGAGAGGGGCTTGTGGGCAAAGTGATGATTTGTGACTTCTTTGGCCACTGCAACCATGAAGCAATCAAATTTAAAATCTCTGCTGACCGGAGTAAAAGTGCCAGCAAAAGTTCATCTCTGGATATGAAGTGAGTGAAATTCAGGCCACTCTGGGAACCAGGTAGGGTCCCCTGGGAAAATGCCTCTTTCTGCCTTTCTGCCCAGCCAAGGTGGCAGTGGAAGCTACTCTGTCACTCCTCTGGGGAGCTGGGACAAGTCCTTGGCCTTGGACCAGCTGGAGTGTGTGTGGTGCAGCAGATGGTGGTCTGACCACTGGAGGTAAAGGCCAGAATCAGCTTTCTGTCCTGGCACCTTTTGTGTGGGAGCAACGTTTAGAGATGTACTCAGCATTGGAGGTTGTCCCTTGATTTCAGTGCAGGGCTCCCGAAAGAGGATGGCAGTGCTTTAACATGGGAAGGAGAACACCCAGGCCCAGTGCTTCCTGTCAGGATGATGGGCTGCCCAGGGGAGGTAAAGTTCAGCAAGACCTGTCCGTCTTGAAAACTTCTTGTGTGGGAAAAATCCTTGGATATATTCAGTATGGGAGGTTGTACCCAAACGTCGGCCGTGAGCTCCTGACACTGCACGGCAGCGCTTTAGCACGGGAAGTAGCGCACCCTGCTGCACTGCCCCAGGCGCACATGATGGGATGGCTGGGGGGGGTGTCCCGGGAGGAGAGGGCAGCAGGAGGCTGGGCTCGGCGGGTGGAGCGCAGCTGCCGCGGGTGCCGGTGGGAGGGAGCAGGAGGAGGGATGCCCGTCCTGCGCCGGCCGTTTCCCGGCAGAGCCGTCAGCTGACGCCGCCGTTTCCTGGCTGCCGCCCGCCATGCTGCGGCTGCTGCTCCCGCTGGCCGCCCTGGCCGCGCTCCTCCGGGCGGCGGTGAGTGCCCGCCTCGCCTCCCCCTCCGCCAAGGACACACGGGGCAGCGGGGGCCGGCTCTGAGGGGCGCGGGGGGCCGGCGTGGCCGAGGGAGGGCTGGCAGGGCCCTCCTCCCGCCGCTGGAGGAAGGCGCTTCGCCTCGGTCCTTTTCTGAACCATGAGCGATTTGGGGCTCATGGGCGGCGCACAGGGCGCGAGTGCCGGGCTCGTGGCGGCGCAGAGGAGGAGATCGCGGAGCCGGGGCAGGGAGGGGTCAGTGCCCTTCTCCCGAGCAGGCCGGGCCGCTGCCGGCCCGCCGGAGCTGAGGAAGGGCTGGCGTGGCCGCCCGGCCGGAGCGGTTCTGCCGGCGCCGGGACCCTCAGCGCGCCCGGGAATCGTGGAGGCCTCGCTGAGGAAGCCGAGGCGGTGGCGGAAGCGGTACCGACTCTGCTGGTAGATCCCGTGGGAAAACTTGCTCGTCCTGTGGTGTGGTAGAATAGGGAAAGGAGGTTTTCTTGTTCCGCATAGATGCTGTTGTAGCCGCCTTGTCCTGGGGGACACAATACCGTGGCCTAAGGACAAATCTTCAGGCTCCACAGTTCTCGTGGTTTGTGCCTCGAGTTTGAGGCAGTGTCACTATTACCTCGGTAGATGTTGCAGTTGGATGGGGCACAGGTGGTCAAAGATGTATGAGAAGTAGAAGAACATCACATAAGATCTTGTGGAAGGGAAGATAGGGTCACGCTTAGCGTGGTCTCTGAGGGGTGAGGTTGTGGCTGAGCCTTCCAAAATTTTGAAGGTAGCAGGCAAGAGGAATGGAGAACAAATACTCTTCAAATTTGGTAGTATTAGCATTTTTGAGGATTTAATAGGTTAGTTTCAAGCAAATAAAATACTGTAAAAATACATAGTTTCGAGAATTTGCTGCCGTGGGAGGTTATAGAAGCAGACAGTACTTAACAGATTAAAGAAAAACGGTTTTGCCAAATTCAAATACATGAGGTTCATAAACAACATCCAGAAATGACTATGGGAGGATTTGCCCTCTGACATCCCTAGTGTAGCAGCTTTGTCAGCTGAAGGAGTATGAGGGAGCAGACCACCGACTGTGGCCAGGGTCCTGTCATTTCTTTAAGCAGCATTTCTTACTGCTATCGTCCAGACAGAGTATTGCATGGTGCCTAGAGGACCTATGGTCTTAGATCAGTAGGGCATTTCCTGTGCTCTTATCTTCCTTGCTCTGTGTGTTTTCTGTAGAGGCCTATGTGCAAAATAGCACTATTTCTTAAAAATAGTTTAGTTACAACTGAGAGGGCTTGAGGAGCTGAGGCTGGCAGGCACAATTTCCCTTATCAGCCCACAGTTCCCTGACACAAGCAGTAAGGGAAGGGGTCTTTTTAAAACTTTGTCTAGTCCTCAGAGTAGATCAGGGTCCTGATACGCTATTATTCTTTTAAATGAGCTTGGGAGGGCATATGCAACCTGGCAAACTGGGGTTTGCAGACTTCTGGGCTCAGGCTCACTGCTGAGCCCTACAAGGCTGCTTTTATGCCCTAGTTCTGAGATATTTTTGGCTGTAATGATTGCTTGCTTTCACTATCTAAGTGTGGATTGAGAGACAGGAAGTGTTTCGAAAATAAGTATGCTATTGTGGGACTGTTATATCAGACATGGTCTCTATTGTATGTTATGAAAGACTACCCAAACTTTTTTCATCTGTGGTTAAAATAAAACAATAGGTTTGTTTTAAAAGAAATGTGCAACCTGAGCATTTGTAGAAACACTGTGACTGAGCAAAGTACAGAGCAAACCGGGAAATTCTGCTACCATTCAAACAGAACTGATGCTTGTTTGTTTTCAGTCTGTGAGCAGACATGCATTAGATTCTGTGCTCCCCTCTAAAGAAGCAGGGTGTATTTTAATCCTTTCTTAACTTGGTTGTGTCCTGTTAGACCAGGATATGCTAGAACAGGTGTTGAGTCTTAGAAAACTGCATTTAGTAGAAGTGAGCTGGAAGTGAGTAGCAAAACACAGTGTGAGTTTCACTCATCCTGCTGATTTTCAGGACTTTGGAGAAGTCTAATTGACAACAGCAGGCAAGGATATCTGCTGACATATCATCTACAGTTTCTGGGCCCACAGTTGCATCTCTTCCAGTGGGGATTTCACTGCTGCTGTAGCATGTGTTAGTAGAACCTGTTGCATTTGGTAAGAATGATGTAGGGTGATGCCTACTTTTCACATAGACCCAGCTGCTTGGCACGAAGAACAGAAATTGTGTATTAAGCTAATATCAGAAGCAACTTAGTCCCAGAACATGTATGGGATTTACAGGTGTTATAATGGTTGTTCCCAGGACTCATTGCATCCCTGTTGTGATGTATTGCCATCTACTATTAGGAAGTCTTAATGAGAAAAAAGAATTTAAAAGAAAAGGGGTATGGGGGAGAAATGGTTGAGGGAGACAGACAGGGAGCTTGGAAGGGGACTTCCAGCATCCAGTCTTTTCTGTTGTCTGATTTACACCACTTCAGGACATGCATCTCCTTTGTGATTCTGCATGACCCAGCTTCTTGTGTAGTATGTAGAGTAACAGTCCTTTATTGCAGTCTGGGAAAAAGGGAATGTGTGTAATATTTTAAAGCGCCTCATACTGGTTCCTGGTTGCAGGCTTTGTTGACCCAAGGCATCCCTTCATAACCACATTATTGGCTACTGGAGACTTCTGCAGAACAGAAGGGAACAGTCAGGAAGCAAAGATGATCTCCTTCAAGCAACTGCCCATTGAAGCAAAGGCTGCAGTGGCTGCGGGAGTGGTTTTCTTCTCGATGATGCTATCACGGAGTTACCTGGCAGAAAAACTGGATTTCAGGATGCGGCGCTGGCTTCTAAGGCTGCAAATGGCACTATTTGCTAACACACTCATGTTGATGGGATCTCTTCATGTTTGGAGAAGCACAGTCGCCACTTTCACCAGGTCTTCAGCTGCCAGCTCCTTCTGTTTCATGCTGTGGAAAATAGCTGTGTTCATGTTCCTAGCTTTGGCTCATTCAAGCTTCTTTACATTGCTATTTCTTGTTGCAGAAGAGCCCTATTTCTTTTCTTTAGCTGCCTACACTTGCTTGGGGGCCTATATTCTTCTCATCTTTTTCCTCTTCACTCTAGGCTCTGTAGAGCAGGCTTACAAGTTCTTGGCTGGGAGAGGCACTAAGGCAGGCACTGGCAATAAGAGCAGAGCAGCATTGAAACCAGTTCTGGCAGTCTTGCTGACTGTTGTGCTGACTGTTGTTGGGCTGTTAAATGCTTCCCAGCCTCCTACGGTGAATTCAGTGGAGATTCCAGTTCACAAGCTGCCCTCAACAATGAATAACCTGAAAGTGGTGTTGCTTTCAGATATCCATCTGGGGCCTACAGTTGGGAAGACCAAGCTTGCCATGATAGTAAGAATGGTTAAGGCTTTAAAACCAGATATCACCGTGATTGTTGGGGACCTGTCTGATGCTGAGGCAAAGATCATACGACCTGCTGTTGAGCCTCTTGGAGAACTCGATTCCCCTTTGGGGACTTACTTTGTCACAGGAAACCATGAGTACTACACCTCAGATGTTAGCAACTGGTTCAAGCTGTTAAAATCATTTAACATTCAACCGTTGCATAATGAGAATGTGAAGATTGTTTCACCAAAGAGCACTTCTGACTGGTTTTGCCTGGCCGGTGTGGATGATATTGAAGCAGATGTGTTGCGCTACTCAGGACATGGCATGGATTTAAAAAAAGCTCTCAGGGGTTGTAGCAGTGAGCATGCAATAATGCTCTTAGCTCATCAACCAATTGCTGCAAAGTGGGCCCTTCAGGAGAGGCCAGACATAAATTTAATTCTCTCTGGCCATACTCACGGAGGGCAGATTTTCCCTCTAAATGCTGGAGCTTATCTTCTGAATCCATTCTTTGTTGGCTTGTACAAAGTTGGGCAGAATACCTTTGTCTATGTCAGCCCGGGGACGATGTACTATGGAATACCCATGAGGCTGGGTAGCAGAGCTGAAATAACAGAAATTATTCTACATTCTCCTTGAGGAGTTTTCCATTTGACAGACCTCTAATTTTTTTTTTTTTTTTTTGTTTTNNTTTGTTTTGTTTTGTTTTGTTTTGTTTTGTTTTGTTTTGTTTTGGCCAGTATATTGGCTCTTCTACTATGAAAGCAAATCCTTTTTCAGGGAAGCCAGAGAAGATGTGTTGGACTGAACTTCAGCAGGTTCTCTTTAAGCTTGAGCAGAAAACACTAACTGTATCTTGGGCCTATGAAACAAATTTGGGACATATTAAATTACTGAAGAAATTAGGTCTTTGAGCTCATTATCTTGGACGTTCTGCATTTGAAGTGAACACTGATGTCATGGAGATAATTTGTGTCCTGTGCATGTTTAGTAATACCTGTGTCCTGCAGCTACTTCACGTTCCACTGTTTGGTATCCATCAGGCAGCTGCCTTATCAAATCTCAGGCAGGTGAAGTTCTGAGCTTGTGCAGTGAAGTCACTTGTGCATGTTTTGCAGAAAGGCCTACAAGAGTGCCCACTGAGTATGTAAACTCTAGGAGGCTTAGACTAAAGTTGTTATGGGAAAGGAATAGTTTAATAGTTTAGGGGTTTTTTTTAATTGAGGCTGGATATCTTTATCCTGGTAGCTGTCTGCAGTATGCACCAGGGCTTCCAATCTGTGCTTCTTACTAGTACCATAAGTTGCCAGGCATCAGTTCTGAAATTCAGTTTTGTCCAGTTAAAAAGTTAGTGAGACTGCCACCAAAATGTGAAAGTAGCTTTCTCAGGCATTTTCCCTTGAGTAGCTAGGCATCCAGTAATTACTTACTGAAAATAGCTTTAATAAAAACAAATAAGGAAAATTTCAAAATTAACTTCTGTTGCTGAGTATACAGCACCTCTTTATATAAAGTACTAATTCCAAAGCTGAAATACTCAGTGTTTAATGTCTTCATTCTATATTTTTTTCTTTCTGTCTAATTTCTCCTCCATCATTTTTCTCTTGCAAGAGTAAGTAGATGCAATTTGAAAACAATGCAAGTAAGTTAATGCTTGAAATTTGTTAAAGGCTTTAATATTTAATTAAATTATGTCCTCTTTTAATGAGACTAAACTCTGCAGCAGGTGACTTTTCCTAAGATCATTTGCATGTGAGTGTCCTGGTTGTCTGATGGGTACATAGCAGAGTAACTGCTACAGGATAATGAGGGATGGAGAATTTCTTCCCATTTTTCACAGAAAGGCTTAACATAAATTAACATAATTATGGAAAATTTGAGGTATTAGAAAATATTGACACAAACATTCTTGTGTCTATATCTTTGTGTTCACATACGAAAACCAGAATGTAAAATAATGTGTGACTTTTGTCCAGGCTGCTGAAACACTTTACTTCTGTACATCTTCTCTCTCCTCCTCTCCCACCTCAATGCTGCCGCATGAAACATCACAAACAATTGGAGCCTGGGAGTCCTGCCTCTGTAGTGTGCAGCTGTAGCCACAGGGTTTCCCTTGCTCTGCGTTTCTGCCCACCAGTACCTGTGTTCCTCTCAGGCAGACCCATAGCATGGGGCAAAAGAAAGCAGTTCTTTTTCAGGAGACTGAGGGTGGAAGACCAGAACTGTCGTGTTCAGTCTTCTCCTGCTGTCCTGTGTGATCCTGAACCAGACAACCATAAGCACTTCCACTCTTCAGCTTCTGGTTGAAGGAGATAGGTGAGGGTGCGTTTGAAAAGTACCATAGTCTTTGTAAAGTTGATGGGTTTTGTAAATTAAATTTTGAGGTTTGACTTCATCCACTCTAGACATCTCCCAGGCAGAGTTTCTAATTCCTCTGCTGGTTTTGTATCCTGCTCCTCCATGCAAACATCTTACATTTTTACTCAGGAATAATGAGAAATACTGTAAATGTGTCATGAAGGTTAGTGGAATTGTTGGAGAAATCAGTCCTCTTTCAGTCTGAAAACTGAATACCTTATCAGCCAGGCTCTCTACTTGCCAGATTAGATAATTTCTGTTTCCCACCACTTATAATTTTGTAAACTTCTTTTTGTGATTGCGTGATAATATCTGCTTAAGTATCCGAAAGTTTCCATATGTATTCAACACTGCCCTCTGTCCATGCGTGTGGGATCCATCTGAGTCTTTTTGCAGTCAGTGGCATAGTGTCAAGTTGTGTTATGAGGTGAGAATTTTGATAGCCTGTAACCCTCTGTTTACTTGTCTACACACCTTCAGTTAAAAGCTGTGTTCTGGGTCTAGTGGTGCAGAGTATTCTCACCTGGCCAGTAGTCCAGGACGATTGTTTTTCACTTGTTGCACTGAATGTTCTTACCATGTTAAGAAGACTAATTGTTAAGCCAGTTTCCTCAACAGGAGGCATTTGTGGGACTGATTATAGATAGTGTCAGTTTCTCAGTGAGTTGCTGGTATTATTTACTTTTTGTTTTTTTCCTGCCCTTTTTATTTCTGTCTTCATTCTGATCAAGTGTGTGCAAAAACGTAGCTGAAGGGGTCATTTCATCCCAGAGTTTCTTCATTACTTTGTATGTGCCTCTCTTAGAAAGTAATTATGTATCCTTTCAGAAGCAGATACGCATCCTTTTAGGAATGGTCAATTTGTCATTTCATAAATTTATTGAGGTCTCATGATGTAATTTAGTTCTTGCCCATTTTTTGTGTGTCTCTCCCTCTGAAAGGTTGTCTGGCTGGTGATTACTTATAACTTAAAATGTTTACTTTCTGTGCCAAAAGACTTCAAAGCCTTTTCTTATTTCACTTTTTAAGTATGAATGGAAAGTATCCTAGATCAACTTTCTGTTTGATAAAAGGAATGAACCATTTCTATAGTCTCTCTAATCTGCAATCTCTAACTGTCTTTCAAGGTCCTTTCTATCCTTTTTCCAGTTTGATTTGAATGTGCACAATGCAGACCTGTGTTCAGGATTTCAGATGAAGAAAAATTGCTGTGCTGCTTATTTTGTAATTTTTTAAAATTTTTTTGGGTAACTTTTATGTGTGTGTGTAATGTATTTAGTCTGGAGAATTTAACTAAATGAATATATTTCATCCTATAAAATGCCAGTTCATTGGAGGGTGAGGAGGAGTTAATTACTGTCAGAATTAATAGCATAATGTAATAGTATTGTCAATTTGTGAAAATTATATTTATTATATAATTACTATAGAATGGATTGGAAAATATGTAAATTATGGTATAACAAATGCTTTAAATGTTGGGATTTAATAAAACTTTATTCTTCTATCAAGCATCAGGCCTCTAATGACCTTGTATTTTGTACCAGTATGCATTGTAGCAGTTTGTGCTGAATAGTTTTAACACACTCATTCTATTTACCAACAAAAAGCTACCAACAATAAACCTGATTAGTTTTGGAAAATCTTACACCCCCCGTGCTAAGCGAGGCGGAGTGGAAAACGTAAAAGGTAAAGCCACTATTACATTTGCCTGAAGCCTACTAGGAAAAAAAGGTGCAGACTGCAGGGGTGATGATGTGATGCAGAGAAAAGGACCACTGTGAGGGCAAAGAAAGGTTACTAAGAGAATTTTTTTGAAGGAACAGAAGAAAATGAGTGGTTGGTGTTTCTCAATTTTGTTACTTAAACTTTGAGGTAGAGAAAGAGGTGTTCTGTGACTGGTCCGTGTAAGAGAAGCTAAAAATCTTCAGAGGTGGGGGATTTGTACCTATATTTGCTTTTTAAGTAAGAAAAAACCCCATTTTTTTGGAGAATGAGAGATTCTTGCTACTGACAAACAGTTCAGTGTATTGAAATTGGGAAAAAAATCCTATGTGGAGAGACATACACGTTAGAAGATGTTGAAATAGCATTAAGATTGCAAAAACAAACTCTTACTTGATTTAGGCAAGGACAAATTCTTCAGTTGTTCTCTTTTCCGTATGAGTTTGCTCTCATGGAGGATGTAAGGAGCAACATTATACCATTGTCTGTAAGGGTCTGAATTTTCTTCTGGGCACTGAAGACGGTGCACCCCAAACAGTGCTGTTAGTGTGTGTTGCTTACCAAATGAGCAGACCCACTACTCCATCTTCTAGGGAGACAAAGTGGGAACAAATTCCCCGCATATTCACAGTGGTGAGTATACAGTATTGGCAGAGCCAGACATAAATTCATGAGGACAACTCTCTTGTTTTTGTTGCAAGCCCTGGTCTGCAAGTAGTGGATCATCCACTGACAGTAAAGTAATGCTGAGGAATTGATCATGAAGGAAGTCTGTATACAATGAATGATTAATGAGGTGAATTGGAAGTACTCCGGTAGCTTCCTCTCCTCACCCATGTAGTAATACTGTGTCAGGAAGTGTGTGTGTGTTGGGAAGGTGATTTACAACTATGGTCACAGCTTTAAAAACGTGACTTCTAAATGGTAACTGGTTCAATGATGACCAGTTTCATAATTAATACCTTCTTTTAATTGTTTTAAGATAACCGTAGCTCTCTGCCAGAAGTATCTGTCCCTGAGGGGATGTAAACAGTTTTTTCAATATTAATCATCTCAACAGTTCTCTGCCATGAATGGAACCATAAAGATGCTTTTTTGTTTATTTCTTTTCTCTGTTGTTGCATTTGGGTTCTGAGTTCCACTTCAAAGCACTCAGCTCTGCATTAGTGCTGTGACTTGTCACAGTGCCCTGGAGTAAAAACATTGGAAGAAGGAGAAACATCTGCTTGGTGTTTGTAAGGGTGAATAGTTTCTTTCACAAGTATACACAGAACAATTCCATCCTAGTGCAGCATGCCCAGCCATCAAGATGCAGGTTATAAATGAAAGGTTAGGAAAAAGTCACCTACATTTAAATTGAACAGAAAGTAATCAGCTGTACATATCTGTGCATCCACAAGCAATAGTTTGCTTGAGGTCTAACTGCCTTGATTTACTACAGCATCGTAATTTCCTATGGAGAATCCCAGTCTTTGAGTTACATTTGTTCCAGAGCAGTTGGTTTATATTTCCAAGTTCTCTGTGGTCCTGATTTTGGAGAGGCCTGACATGCCCATGACTTTGTTGAGTCAAGATTTATTTATCTTTTTTAAGTAATCTTAAGAATGGGTCCATGTTTGTGGAAACAGAGCTTAAAGAACCTCTGCTGTGCAGCACCTGGCAGTCCCTTACTTCTCCTGTTTCCTTTCCAGCTCCTTGCTGAATCCTCTCATATCTGTTGTTACACGTCCACTACACAATTTCACTTGTTCTGTTGCCAGAATGCTTTGAATTGCTATGTGTATCTAGGACATTTTCCACAATGCTTTTTAGGCTTTCTGTAAAATAATGCCTTTGTTGCAGATGCAACATGCTGTTGTCTTCCTCCTTGGAGTTTGTAGTCTTTAAATGATTGTAGAGTGTTATCTCAGCTGCTCTGTTTAATGACAGTCTAGGGATAGGCATATTGGCTTAGTAATTTCATCCTCCATGTTTCAGGAGGGATTGTGTTTTCTTTGAACTATACCTGCTACTTTCTTGTTCTTTTATCCTGTGACACGTTGCACTAGCTCCCTTTTGCTGATTTGTTGTGCTGAGTCTCAGGTGGACTATAGGTAGCTGGAGGAAAGTCATTCACCACCTCTTACTTTAGGACCGTTGTATCTTCACCATAGACAACCCACATTGTATATCCTGTTCTCTGTGTCTTTCAAGGCAGAAAAAAATTACATTGTGTCATTTTCTGTTTTCGTGTACAGAATGTACCTGAGAGGAGTTTTGGGATTGATTATGATTCCAACTGCTTTGTCAAGGATGGGAAACCTTTCCGTTACATCTCCGGTAGCATTCACTACTCGCGGGTGCCCCCGTATTACTGGAAAGACCGCCTGTTGAAGATGAAGATGGCAGGGCTTGATGCCATCCAAACGTGAGTAGCTGCTGACTTTCCAAGTGATTTGTGGTCCTGAGAGCTGCATGAGAAATCATTAGGAGGAATGCTGCCATTGTTACTTGGTTTCTTATTTTTCCGTTAGTAGGTGAGGAAGCTCTGGAGGAGTGAAGAGTGCTACGGGATGACCTTTAGCCACATAAATGGGGGCAGCTGGGCAGGTTGGAACCAGCAGTGTGTTTCCCTGGTGATAGGCAACACCTCTTGCTTCACAACCCAGGGTGCAAATGTGACCTGAAATAAATTGTTGGACTGTGAACTTCGGCAACTATGGAACAGTTGTACCTGCTCTGCCTCTGCCAGGGACATTGTATTCTCTGGTCAAAAGGCAGACTAGGTGAGAGGAGACAATAACCTGTTAATACAGCCTGGGTTGTACCCAGAAGCCTTGAAAATGTTGATGAAGACTGCATTAACATTTAAAACTATTTCAACAGGAGCATTTAAATTTAGATAAATGGATGGGGAACTAGGTATACTTCTTCAAAACAAAAAATTTTAAACAGCTTTCAGTTTTGTGTACAAAACCCTTAATCCATTTTTCTTGTTGTTTCTACCTGGTTGTGTACTTAATTCAACAGATCAGGTGCAGATTAAAAAAACAATCAGCTTACTCTTATTTTTGCCATAGCTTCCTTGACAAGGGAAGTGGTGGAAAAGTGTAAAGCACACTTCAAGCAATGGTTGTAATTCCCAAACAGGTTTGCTTTCCTTTCTTAAATCATTCCAAGGCTTAGAGCTGCTCTTTGAAACTGCCTGCTTTTGTGCTATAGACAGTACAGGTTCTGGCAGAGCAGAGTCTGTAGGCCAGGGTATTTTGCTCAGTAGGAGTGTTGTACTACCTCTCCTTTCTCACCCTTGATATCTGTATTGTTGTTAGACCTGCAAGTTGCAGGGTTGCCTTGTACTCTTGGGGATCAGATTAGTCAGAGTTAATATGTAAAGAACAGACAGCAGGGAAAGAAAAAAAAGTTGAATTTTTCCAAAATTAGGGTTCTCTATTTTTTTTGCATGTCTTCAAACTCTTCCCTGTGTTGGGATGATGTAGTCACTCTCTGGTGAGTGTTTTTTGTGGTTGTTTTTGTTGTTTTCTATTAAAAAATCAAGTTCTGTCTTTGCTCACATTAATAAGAGCAATGGGATTAAGTAACACTCTTGCTCAGGACAGGGTTGCCTGATTTGCCCAAGTAATTACTTTTTGCAGAAATAAAAGTAATTTAAAGTGGACCTGAAAATTATACCTTTTGGTGTCTGGCTTGAAGGTCAGTCTGGGTCCAGACAGTGGCTCTGTGGCTCCCATGATCCACAGTGTCTCATACTTCCCTTAAGTCTCTGATTAATTTTCCTTCTCCTCCCAACACCCATGTGTTTTCAGTGCCCTCTGTTCATTTCCCCCTTTTTCAAACAGTCCCTTCCTCCTTTTTTTTTCTTTTTTTTTTCAAATTGCCATTTCTGCTGCATTGCTGGCCTTTTGAGATAGGAATATTTTTTTTTTCCATTCCCCCCATCACCATCGTTCAATGGCAAAATCGCTGCAGAGCTGGTTTGGGTTTTTTCCTGTTGCTTTCTCCCCTTTTATTTGTAATTTGCCATTAACAAGGTGGGGTTTTTCCTTCTTTCTTTTCTGCTTTTTTCCCTTGTTGAGATCTCTCACTCTGCTTTACTGTTTTTCATTAGCGTCTTTCTGCTGTGCAGGAAGGAGTGAAGATTTGTGTTGTTTTGCTTGTGCCAACTGACCTTTGTTGGTCTTGGGAGAGCTGGGCTGCATCTGTTTTGACACAAAAGTTGCTGTATAGCTGGCAAGTGGTTATGGCACCTGTGGCTTTAAGTGTTGTTGCTGGATCACATCATAACAGCTTTATTACAGCCTCTTTTGTTTTTCTAAGAACAGACTGAGATTCTTTATCTCCCATTATTGCTCACCTCTGGATTTTTTCTGCTATGGTGAAAGATAAATCTAAAAGTGTACCTTAGAAGCAGAAAATACTCCTGTGACTTGCATTTTCTACAAGAATCAAATCCTCATGTCTTTCCATTTGTCACTAATCTCGCTCTCTCCTGTTGCTAAAAAAGCACCTCACTGACCAAAAAACCCTTTTGTTTTTCTTTGAAGTTTGCCAATAATCAAATTTTGATTATTTGAGATAAAGCTATAAATATTCATATTAACCCAAAGAAATCTTCTGTGTTTTTGTGCCATTTTGGTAAAAAAATGGAAGTTGGTCTATGTGATTGCGTTTTTGTTTTCTCTTCTTCTGCATACTCTTTCCTGGATCAGTAATACTGCTAGTAAGGGACCGAGATACAAATTGTGTGAAGTCATTCTGGAATGAATGGGCAGCAGCACTGCCAGACTTTCTGGCAGAATGTGGTAGTTGGACTCTCAATCTTGAGGCCTCCTCTGAAAACTCTGATTTTGCTGCTTGGGATTTTTCCCATGAAACACGGAACGATCCTGCTATAATTTGAAATATGGGAGCCTTCCTTGTTCTTATCAAGGCTTTCCCAGTGAGGTTTACCACCTCAAGGACACAGGATCCTTTTATTGTGGGATTGTGCTTGTAAATACCTTGTGGTCAAAGCTAACCAGACACGTTCTCCTTCCTGTTCTCCGCAGCCTTTTTTCCAAAACGCTCACTTTGCCTTGATGCATCATTCATCTCATGACTGAGGCAGCAGCTCCTCCCAGACTCTGGAATAGGTGAAGTCAGTACATGAATATAACTGTCTGCACCTGGTAGCATCTTAAACAACAGATGATCTTGCATTAAAGCCTAAGAGATCAAGGCCTACCCCTTCTAAAGAGCAGGTTGAAATTTAATGTTGTGGTTGGTGTGATGTCCCAGAAGGTGATGGAGGAGGATGCTGAGGAGCTCACTCACCTCCTCAGCAGGCAGCAGGCAGAGGTGTCTGATCACACAGGTAACTGTCCTTGTTTTCAGTTCCTGAACTGCGACTACCAGCTGGAAGTGGGTGCTGGCTGGCAAAGGCATCTGGAAAGCACGGAAAGTTTGGGGTTTGTTTTGCACGGAGCAGATGAACAATTAGCCACTAGATGGGGCTGAAGATGTACAGGATTTACTGATCAGTGACGGCACTTCTGGGAGAATCTGCAGTTACCTTTA
>WEKY01038900.1:0-23394 GCA_013390045.1 Picathartes gymnocephalus
TGTTCTGTACACAACCCCTTCCCTCTTTCCAAAGTTGTGCAGGCCTGCTCGTGATGGTTTCCCGAGCCGGCCCTCCAGATACCTTCCGCCCTTATCGGGGCTTGGCTACCCTCAGAGTAGCCTCAGTGTCCAGGCCAAACCTGTGCCCCTTGACACCCTAACACTTTTGGCCCGTTCACCGGCTGGGTCGGACTTATCGACCCTAGCCAGTCCCTCAGGGCTCTGTGATGCTGCCCTGTAGGCCTGCGCGCAGCGCCACCCCACCCCGTTCTTGGAGGTTTGGATCCATGGATCCGTCCGGGCTTTCACCCTTTTGTACCTCAGCCCGACTTTGGGAGGCGTCCCCCCCGCTCTGCATGTCACTCACCCCGTTTTCCCCACAGTCCCACACGCCCGGGCCCTGTGGTTATCTTGCAGGCCAGCCACACCGCTCTCACAAACTGTCCACCTGCCCAGAGAGGTGCGTGTCACTCAGCCGAAAACGCCTCCCACCGTCCTGGACTACTGACTGAATTCGCCACCTGTGCTTTCCCTTTACAAGCTCGAAGGGCCCTCTACCAGGCTCTAGGGGAGCCTACCCTGTCTGCGTGCCACTCACACTTTATTTATTTTTTGCACATCCAGAGAGGGGGCCCACACTATCCCCCTAGGGAGGCGCTTCACTCGCTCGGTGCTTTCGCTTTCCCCCCGTTCCCGGCTGGCTCTCTCACGAGAGTTTGGAACCATGGCACGGGGAGATCTCACTTACTTCCAGCTCGAGCTGCTGGCCTCGGTTTCATGTGTACTCCGTTCACTCGCACTCACTTCCTCCTTTTCCCGGCCAGCCCCCTCAGGGGGTCTGGAACCGTGGTACTGAGGAGTCCGCTCTCGCCCCAGGGATCCGGCTGCCCCGTCCCTGTCACAGTCACACACCTTTTGTTCGCCTCCCCGCTCCCGCCGTGGGCTATGCTTACCGGTGCTCCTCTGTGTCGTCCGATCCCAGATGTCATTGTCCTGTCCAGATGAGGCCAGCTGACTCAGAGGTACAGCAGGGCGAGCAGCTGTCCCGTTCCGCTGTCATCTTTGGGTGTGGCCAATCCCAGACGATTCCCCAAGATTGTAAAAAAATGAAGAGAGACCAGCTCTCACAGTGACTCAGCTCAGCTTTATTTGGGAAGGACAGTCTGGGGTTGGGCGGCTGGCGGGGTTAGATGGCTCACACCGCAGTCTCCCCAGGTGGCGCAGAGGAGGAGGGGTGCTGCTCCGGCAATCCGTGTCCTCGGAGCGCGGTCGCTGGAGCGGCGCTCTCCCGGCGCTCGGATCCTCGGAGCAAGGTCTTCTTCCTCACAGGAGTGGTCCATCAAAGGCTGCCAACCTGGCCTCTACCCCGATTTTTATGGGGTTCAAGGCGAGGCCCGATTGGTGGGTTTTTCAATCCTTCTTGCAGTTGGTCAGTTCCAAATTTTGGCTTGTGATTGGCTCAGGTGTCTAGGGGTGTGACTAGGTTTTAATAAAACTACTGTGTGGAACTTTCTGGGGGTCCTGCGCCAGCGCCATCTTAGGGGGGGCAATAGGAAGGATACAAAGGGGTTCCCGACCTTGCTAACATTTTAAATACAACAGTGACTTACAAACAGTAACACTTAACAACTTTAACTTGAACAGTTCTAATAGTTTCATACTTATCTATTTATCACAGGGGGGTCACCAAGGACCACATTCCCCCAGAATTCCCAGAATATTGTAGGCACCATCTCATCCAGGGAATCCTAGGCATAGGCTGAGGAGGAGGCTGGAACCTGAAGCACTTGGGAGGAGGTGGAGGGCAGCCCAGGAGGCAGCAGAATGTTGTGATCCCGAGGAAAGGGTCCCTTAGCCTCCCCCAACCTCTTCCTTCTCCCATGGTAGATCACCTTTCATGCCACAGGTGGCCTGAAGAGCCATCCTTGGCCATTTGCATTGCCTCATGCTGTGAGCCACCACTCTGCCTTCCCTTCTGGGCCCTATAAATACAGGGACTGTGGCTGCTGGACCACAGCGCCCTGAGCTTTGAGACCCTCAGGTTCCCAGGGTGTTCAGAACAGGGATGTCTCACAGCAGCAAGGCAAGTGGTTGCTCACTTTTTTGTGGGAAGGCAGATAGGGACACAGAGGAACAGGGGAGATGCCATCAGCCACATGGTAGCAATGTAAATATCTGCATGGATCTAAATTCATATGGGTGCTAGAAAGATTTTCAGTGCTGTTGGGGGTTAGGTTTTCTTTCCATTTGTTCCTTTTTAGGTATAGAATTTTTTCCCATTAAGTTGCTAAGAACCACTAACGACTGGGTACTTAAGAAGAACAAAGGACATGGCCAAGCCCCGGGGCTGGAGGGGCATCTCTGTTTTACTGTTCTGTCTGGGAGTTTTTCTCTTGGAGGGCAGGGGCAAAGATATCTCAAGAACTGGGGCTGATAAAAGGCGGGACTGGAGCAGCTGGAGGGCTCTCTCTCTCTTGCTCACTCTCAGCTTCAGACGAGCATGGTCAAAGGTGCTAGAGACGAGTTCTGGGCTGCCACTGGACCCTGGCTGAGAGCTGTTTTCTTCTGCTGTGGGTGAGCCGCTGCTCTGAACTGGGACCTATTACCATCAGCTCAGGTGCCCAGGATCCTGAGCTGACCTCTCCTTGCCGGGCTAGGAGCCGGGCTGCTGCCCCTGCCCTGCCCCCGTGGTTCCATCGGCACTGCTCTGGGTTTCACTGCGCTGCAGGCCCCGCTCCCCCTGCCTGCCGAGACGTCCTACTGTCCCAGTTTGCTGTTTCCGAGAGTCCTGCTGGGGCGCTGGGATCGACTGCCCCAGGGGGTTTGTGAANGGAATCATCGCACCTGCCCCGCCCACCCAGCGCCACCAGCGCCCCCTGCCGGCTGTGACCGGAACTGCACCCAAGGGGACAGTGCCTGCAGGCCCAGGGGGCTGGGACCGGGTTCCTGTTTGTTGTTAATGCCATAGGAGTTGTTGTTTGTTTGCGTTATTATCAATACTAGTAAAGAGCTCTTACTCCTATTCTCATATCTTTGCCTGAGAGCCCATTAATTTCAAAATTACAAATAATTTGGAGGGAAAGGGGTTACATTTTCCATTCCAAGGGAGACCCCTGCCTTCCTTAACAGACACCTGTCCTTCAAACCAGGACAAGTGCTGAACACAGCCTGACTGGTGGATTATGGGAAAAGGTTTTGTTTGGTTGATGCTTGGTTTGTCTCCATGTGCTGGCTGGACCAGCACCTCAAGCCCCAGAAGTGGTTTGATATTGAACACCATTCTCCTCTCCCCTCTCAGGCAAGGGCAGAATCCTCTTTATACAGGTGTTTAATTATTCAGAACCTAAGCAGTTGAATTTGTGGGATGAGGAGCATGGCAGGGCTTGTTTCATCACCTTTTCTTGCCCATATGCCTTGGCTGCTCTATCTCTGTCACTAATTCCCAGGGCCATTCCTGATCCTGCTCTTTTTCAGCTGCTTCCTCAGTCAGGAAGAGCTTTGTAAGGTGCATGAGTTGGAGGACAGTCCTACTGCTCCATGTTGTGCTATGTTGGGAACTTATACTTGAAAAGATGCATTCTAATTCTGTCTCTGCTGTTTTGGTTACTTCTTCAGGGAATTGCGCACACTTTGTGAGACCAGGGTTTGACAGAATTTAACCTTGGTAATGAGTGATTTCCTTTTCCATGGAATTACTGGCTGTAGCTGATGTTTTGTATTTACTTGTTCGTATTGCTCACCTGCTTCAGTAGTGGAGCTTAGATTGCCAGCATTGAGCCTGAACTTAATTTGCTTTTTCTGTCACTGCCTTTCATCCACTGGCAGTTTCTCTTTTGCTGGCATGGTGCTGCTCACCTGCACCGAGTCTGCAGCTAATAAATGCCTCCACCTTTCTTGTTCTTTTCCCCTGAACCCTCCTCTCCATACCTGCTGCACAGCTTTGCACTTCCTCTGAACGTGTCCCCCATCCTTCCTTGCAGGTCTTTCAAGGCCTTTCCAGGCACATTTCACTGACTGGCACCACTTGCTGCAGTGGGGAAGAGGCTGGTGGGGCAGGGGAAGATGCACTCCCTCTCTGAACTCCTGTTGTACCCTGCCTCACTCTGGCTGGTATTATTTCAGTTTTTCTGAACTGTCTGATCACTGTCTGCATTCCATCAGCCCCAGCCATGCGGCCCATTTCCTTTGCTTTGCAAATTGTAATTGCTTTGCCAATTAACTCTGGGTCTTCCAGTACTCTGTCTTGAGTGCTTTTTCCCAAAACTCCATGCTTCCTAAGAGGCATGGCTAGTTGGGGTTTTTTTCCTTGTTTTTTTTTTTTAATTTTTATTCTTTGTAAATTTTGTTTTCACCTCTTATAACTCTGTGTTTGAATTCGATACACAACATAGGCAGATCAAGGAGGGAAAGAAGCATTTTAGCAAGTTTTGCAGCTCATGCAGAAGTAGAGGAAGAAAGAAAAGTGGAAGGTAAAACCAGCAGAAGAGAAAGCATTTCCAAGCACAAAGTACATGACAGAAATTATTTAACAAAAGTAAAGAGTGGCCAAAAATGGGACATAGTGAGATGAGTGTCAGAGCAGAGTGATCAGAAAATGCCAATGGCCACTAAAATATAATTTGGAAGGAACTGAAGGCTAGATTAGAAGCAAATACTTGGGATTTCAGTGGAGAAGAGAGGCTGGAACAAAGATCAAAAAGGCAGATGTAGAAGGAAGAGGGCACAGAATAAACCACCGTCTTAGGTTTAAAAGAGGTGGAGGAAAATGCAAGGATAAAAGTTACAGAAGCTTGTGGGTATCATAAACAGCTCTACCAGGATGGTTAAAAATGCATTTGGTGTCATGAGGGTGTCTGGTGCCTTGAAAATCAGTAGCATGGTGGCTTTTGACTGTGGTTAGTGTCTGCCAAGACACCTGGTTCCCCTCTGTAGGGCATTGTTCTGACTGCTGCAGGTGCTGCTCTTGGTTGGCAGAGGGTGGTTACCTGTTTTGTCCTGGGTGTCAAACAAATGCTCAGCACTGTGCCAGTTTTTTTCTGCAGAAAAAAAAAAGATTTGCTTATGTAGTCAGGAATTTTTTATGTATCCCTCTTTCTTTATGAAGCGTGTGAAGTCCCTTTTCGGTGAAAATTGAACAAAGGATACTTGGTTTACACACAGTCCTATGGTCAGGTGGCATTTAATCCAGAAACTCTTTGAATTTGCTGAGGTTCATGCTACCCCTGCTCTTTTCATAATCCTCAGAGCTCCCTTTCTGTCTTGCCATGCTTTTTAGGGGTTTTCCCCTTACACAGAGGGATGGGCATCGGTTGCTAGAACCGGTGTAAGTTTGCATCTGGACACAGGGGAAAACTTGCCCTGCTCATCTCCCACAGCAGGGACTGGACTGCGTCCCTGCGGGCTCAGCAGGGAAGGTATGCCATCCCTGGGTAATAATTCTGTAGCAGGCAGCATGCTGGAGAAGGGACCATTATGGGAAAGAGCCAGACCAGTCTCTCCTGTGAGCAGTGTTTGCAAAGGGACGCTTGTTCAGCATGGCACGCTGGCATCTGAGGTGCACCAGCTCCAGAGCTGTCCAAAAGTGGGTAAATCTCATGGGATTGCAGGTTTGCAGCCTCAGTTATTCCTGTGGGCAGAACGAGGGTCCTGTGAGCACTGCCTGGCTCCAGGGGCAGCTCCCCAGGAGCTGCAGTTTGTCCTTGCTCCATCTCTCAGCCACGGGGGAGGGATTTGCCTCAGCCTAAATCAGCGTGGCACCCCCTGCCCGCTGCTGCTTTGTATTTAGCTGGCATTGTGAGGCCGTGTGGCAGCCCTCACCTCGGTGCTGCCCAGCTTTCCACAGCTGCTGCTGCCTGGGTGGAGAGCCGGAGGCTAAAATTAGCAGGGAGGGAGCGCTTCTCTTGCCAAGTGCTGTGTCTGACCCAGCTGGGCCTGGCGGGCCAGAGAGGAAAATGCTCCTAAATCTCTCCACGCAGAGCTCCCTGCATGCCTGCTGCCTTCCGGGAGGGATCCCTGCCCTGGGGAGCTTGGGAGGATGCTGAACCAGTTGAGAGGACAGGGTATTGCCAGGACAGTCCTGGGACATGGTGGGAAATCCTGATTCTCAGAACTCTGTTTCCTCCTTGTTCTCCCTTTGAATATCACATAAACAGCTGGGCAGGCCAGCTCTTGCTCTTGGACATTTTCAGAGCTGCAGGCATCTCCTCACTTATGGAAAGGTTTTCTGGGCAGGTGAGGGGTTTGGCTGCCCTAGGAAAATCACTGTCTATTCACTACTGCCCCCCTTCCAGAACAAGCTGCTAAAGATTTCACTGTCCCCAGCAGCTGCCCACCCTAAATGAGAGCTTGTTTGCTCTCTGTTACAGGGTGGTCTCCAGGAGGGGCCGTGGCCTGGTGGTTGCAACACAGATTTGGGTGAACTGGTGGTTACAGCACATATTTGTGTGAACAGGCATGTACACCAGCCTTGTCTCTGCTGCTCAACAGCCGAGACTTCAGAACAAGCTGCTTCGACCTCCCGTGCCTCAATTAGGCTCTATGTCAAAGGTGTCAGTGGCAATTGTTGTTGAGTCTTTTGAAATACTTAATGTCCATGAATGGGAAAGCACTCATTGGCCTCCAAATGCGTTCAGTGCAAGGGGAGAGCCTGTTGTTTCATTATTCTGCTGGACCCAGCCTGCCCCGCTGGAACAGCCCTGCTGGTTTGGCTTCCCCAGGCATGCTGCCACCCTGCCTTTTGTGAACCAGCTCTGCTGTTGTGTGTAATGCAGGGGCAGGAACTTGTCTGGACTCCCAGAATACAGATCTCACCTCTGACCTTTCTCATTCATTGCACTTGTCTGAACTGCACAGCCCGGGGCAAAAAAATGGGTGGGAGGATGCAGCTGAGGTGAGGAGTTGGTCTTTAAAGCCTGTTCCTTTTTCTGAAGAGCTGCCTGCAGTGTGTGCAAAGGCAGCACAATGGCAAAGTATGACCATTGCAGGGAGAATTACTGAGGGGTTTGCACATTTTTGGTCCTGACAGCTCTGGAGGAGGCAGTCTGAGGGACACCACGGACATGGTGAAGCAAAATGAGCACCTCTTGACAGCCTAATGAAGGTCAGAGTAATTGTTAATGTGGTTTGCATTGGGATTTGTGTTTTATCTGCAATGCTTGGCAGGCACTACTTCTAGGGAAAGCTGGGCCAACTGCAGGAAGAAGAAAAGAAAAGAGGAAGGCATGTTCACAGTCTGTCTGATGACTGTTCCTGCCAAAAGGGACATGAAATTCCCATTTTCCTGAAAACAGTAGAGAAATGGGAGCATCTGGGACAGCTACACGAGCTATGGCTCATGCATCTAATCAGCCAGCTTGGAAAGTGGTCCCTCTGTATCTGGGGGTGTGCACAGAGGATGGGTGCCAGCCCTCTGTCAGGTCTCCATCACTTGAGATGGATGGAGGAGAGAGCTCCAGGAGCTGGAGGGGGTGTGGTACTGGCAGGGTCCACCCCTGCTCGTGTCTCAGCTCTAGCCACAGGTGCCTCCCTCCTCTGTGGTTGCATTCTGGTGAAGTAAAGGAAACAAAACTGTCAAGTGGGTCTCTGGCTTCCCTTTCCTTTTCCCTGCCAGAAGTGGAACGAGGACTGTCTGTGTGAAGGACATCAAGGTATTTTTAGCATGGGTGAAGAAAGGCAAAGTATAAAATATATGGGAAAATATGCCTCCTACAGCTGCAAGAGGATCTGCTTGGGGCTACTGTTTTTGCTGGAAAGGATTTATTTGCCTGAAACCCAGCAAGATGAAGAAAACACCTCTTTCCTTCACCACGGGCTGGGGAAGAAGGTGGCTGTGTCTTGCTCTTTCCCCCTCACACAAGTCTGGCAAGTTCTTGTAGAGGATTTTTTCTTTTTGCTGGCACCCCACACCCCTGGCAGCTCGTGGCTCTCTGTGCTGGCAGTGGGAGTGCAGGAGGGCTGGGGATGGAGCAGTCCTGTGGGGCAGTGGCACTGCTGGGAGCTTAAGGCACTTGTGTCACTTCAGCTCACAAGCCTGAGAAGATTGACTTGCTTTTTCCTAGATGAGTCCTGTTCTGTGATGGGAAAGTAGCTTTTTCCTGCACTTGCTGATAACAATGAGAGGGACCTCCTTGTCCTTAGTGATCATTTACTGAGAAGTGGGCAAAGTGCTTCTTCCACGTTCCCTTTGCCTTGCTGAACTCTGATGCTGACTGTTGGCAAAACCACAAGTTTCTCACCAGACAGCCGCTTGCAATGGCCTGCCTTTGCTGTCTGGGGCTGTCCAGGAGGAGCTGTGTTCCTGCTGCAGCACTGGGCTCCCCTGTCTGTGCCAGTCAGGCTGTGAGCATCCCTGCCCAGGGCCCTACAGAGCTCTGGGAAGATGCCATGTGACACCAAGTGCTTCAGGCAATGTGCAGTGGGGGCTCCCCCTGTGTCCTGGAGAAGACCTTGGGAAGGGACTGGTGCTTCCCTGAAGCTGGAACAGCATCCATTGCCAGCACTTGGGCAAATGAAGGAGGGCTGGGGTATGATTTGTAGACTGCCCCTATGGCCCTGTGCTAAATTTAGCTCTGCACCCAGTTTGTCTAAAATCCACCAATGCAATATTTTGCTGCTTCCACTCTGGAGAGCTGGGCATTTACGAGGTCTGCAGAGATCTCTGCTCAAAGTTAAGCTGCTAAAATTCACAGAGATGCCTTTCTTGGGCTCAGCAGGTCTCAAGACTCTTTACAATTCTTGTCTCAGACCGTGAAACTGGAGTGGTTCAAGTGGGTGACCTGTGACTCTTTCCTCAGGGTGGTTCACTGGCAGGACCCCTATATCCCCTGGTGTTAAATGGGGGTGTATTTCTTTAATTGTTGAAATGATGAAAAGGCAACTTAAGGCTTTAGTCACTGGAAAGATTTTTTTGGAGAGTGGAGCTTGGCTGAGGGTAGAAGCCCCTGGAAGGGGGACAGCTCAGGTGTTTGATACTAGGCTGGTTCTTAAGTCTGGCAGTTCTTGGTAAGGGAAGTGTCCCAGAACAAGCAGCTACAAGTTTTAAAAAAGAAAAAAGAGAATGAGAGAAAGTGGTCATTGTGGGGAGTAAAGCATTTGAGCCACCATTGTACTTGTAGCAAACACCCAGGACAACCCTTGTCCAGCCCTGGCCACCTTGGCAGGACAAGGCAGAGGCATAAGACTTAGTGATTTTTCTCATCAATGCAGCAGATCCATTGGTGCAGTTGGAGGCACTTAAATTATCAGTTTTCTTTAATGCTTTCAGATTTTACCAGCTATGTCTGTTGCAGGTGCTTGGGATTTGTCATTTCACTATATGGCTTAAATGAAACCATACAATTCCCTATGGGCATTTCTTTGCTTTTCTTTGTCAGTAATCCTGCTTTTTAAAATTACTATTTTTATTTAAAGTAGATGTGATGGTACTGTCTGGATCTATAGCTTTGTAAAGAAATAACCATAATTTTATTCTCTGCAGGTGTGTGTATCTCAAGTTCTAAACACATTTTCCACATGTAGAGGGACTCTGTGTGCTCTAAGCACTATCAAATCAGCCCAGAGTCCAGAAACTAGCAACTGAATCTCCCAGGAAAACAAAGGTCTAATCTAATTTTGCATTGTGTGCCAAGTAGCCTCATGACAGCACTTTTTAAGCGTCCTGTGCCCCAAAGGCACCTGTGTTCCTTCTGTTTGGGGAGCACATCTAATCAAACCTATTTATTCCAGGTTAAGAACTATTATTCCCATCAGAAGAATTGCAGCAGCTGTAGTTCACTTGGTGTCCTTTCAGGTGGCCAGGGAATGTGATGCTGAGCTCCAGTGCTGGGGCAGTTTTACATGCACTCCATGACCCATGGGGGCCTGTGTGGAGCTGTAATGAACGTCCAGCTCTTCCTCCCTGCTCTGAAGCAGAGGAGGCCACAGTGTGAAGTGGACGTGAGGTGAGGGTTTTGGCAGCTAAGCAGTGTGCTAAGCTCTTGAACAACGTGCTGACAGTGCTTGCTGAATTGTTTCATAGACCAGAGGCACATCTTCAACATCCACTTTACTGCTCTGCATAAAAGAAGGCTTGCAGGCTGCAGTGTTTCCTTTGTATGGAGCCAGGGTATGGAAAGCTTCATTACACTCTGCCCTGATGTTTTACCAGGACAGGTAATGTTAAGGTACAGCCCAGGATTCACGGGATCAGTCTTAAAACATTGCGAGTGATACAGGCTGTCTTCTGCATTTGCTGTCCACAGAGGAACAAGTGCTTTCAGGCCCTTTCTTTGAAGTGATGGTCCCTTGTTCACACAGGGTTTCTCTTGTTGCTTTCCCTGGTGTGGTGAGAGCCAGGGATCCTCTCTGTGGGGGGCTCATGCAGTGAAGGCACCACAGGTGAGACACTGCAGGAAGCAGTACCTGCTGCTGCCTCCCACGTAGAACTGTCCCAAGGGGCCATTGTACATTTGTAGGCACATCACAGGTGTGTGCTGCAGTTCCTGTACCAGCCCAGGGAAATTTGCAGCACCTGGATAACCCTAGCCTGTGTGTCAGTGATTGCAGCACATGTTCACTCCTTCATGTGGTTCCACCAGCTTTCCCCTCCTGCCACACCCCGCATCGCTCTGCTCCTCCCTGCAAAACATCTCTCCTCCTGCCAAAAGGCATCCCTTCATCTCTGGGGCTGGCCACCCACCTCATCTCCCAGCTTCCTGTTCCTCCCTGTGCTCTCTGGGTGTGTGCATGCACTCCCCACACGTTCTCTCCCCTTCACACATACCTGTCCACCCATAGTGTGCAAGTGCTTGCTTGTTGCTGACCTCGCCTACCTAGTGCTGCTTCATAGTGTTCCCCTGAGTGTTTTCATGACCATGAAAGCCTTGCTGTCTCCTGCCAAGCTCCTGGGACTGCACAGCTTGCAGTATGTTACAGTCCTTTCACCTGCTGGGATCCTTTAAGGTGCAGGACAATGTTGATATATGTGAGAGGTCAGTTCCTGGAATAAATAAGACACTGCATGGCCATTGCAAGTTTCCTTTCTAGGGTTGCAGCCATGCATTTACATTTCAAATTCCTCCACTATCCCACACCATCTCCTCACCAGGAGGGCTGGCACTGTGTCTAACAGAAGGGTTGGAATGCATGGCGCTCACAGTTGGCAGTGGCACAGCAGGGAGCCTCTGGCTAAGACTCAAGGGGCAAACACTGCAAATGTCGGTGTGGGAGGCTACTTTAGACCTCCCAGCCAGGGCAAGACACCAACAAATTATTCTTTGAGGAGTTACGGGAACATTTCCCAGTCAACCCCCCTGGTTCTTCTGGGGAACTTCAACTTGCCAGAAATTGACTGGGGGCATTACACAGGTGGTACAACCAGAAGATTCCAGAAAAATTGGGTGACAACTTTATGGAATAAGGCCTTAAGAGAGCCAACTTGAAGAGATGCCCTCCTTGATCTGCTGCTTGTCTGCAGGGAGGGTCTCGTTGCTGAAGTGGAGATTGGTGGCCACCTTGGCCACAGTGACCACAAAGAGATCAAGCTTAAAATCTCTGTTGACAGGAGGAAAAGAGCCAGCAAAACCTCACCTCTGGACATGAGGAGAGCAGATGAGAGTCCAAGTGACTTGGGCACAGGACTGGAAGGAGTACTAAGTAAGTTTGCAGACCATACAAAGCTGGAAGGAGCTGGTGACTGCCTTGGAGTCAGGGAGGCCCTGTAGAGAGACCTGGGCAAGTTAGAGGACTGGGCAATCACCAACTGTATAAAGTTCAACAAGGGAGAGTGACAGGTTCTGTATCTGACAGAGGGCAACCCTGGATGTACGGACAAGGCTTGGGAATGAGGGTCCCTTTCAATGCAGCATAATCTGTGATTCTGTGATCTCAGGAGGCAGAGACCTTAAAACAGAGTTGTCACTTGTAGCTCTCTAAGAGGAAAAGAATATTGTTGCTGAAAAAGTTTAAAATTCCAAGAAATTATTCTTAGTTTGGGAATCTTGCTTGTGCTTCCATTAGCCAGGATAGCAGATATTCCTAGTTGTCTGATCACTGCAGGACCTTCTTAAAGGTTACCAGGGCACAGCAGCACATAAGCAAAACCAAGGCAGTCTGTAGGGACCTTGAGATTTCAACCCTGTAACAATTTCTCCACATTTTTTGATATAAAACTTCACAGCTGAATTTTGTTCTGCTGATGCACTGAGAGGGCCAGCCCTGCTTCGTCCACATCTGAAGGGAGCTGGTGCAGAGGGTCTCCTCGACAACTCACTCGCTCTGCAGCATCTGCCAGATTTCCTCTCCTGGCAGAGCCTGTCAAGGACTGACTCTGTAGCTGTCCTGCAGGAAGGCTGTGATGTGAGGGTCTGTGCAGGGAGCTGGTGTCAGTCACGGTGTGCTGCCTCTCTGCTTGTCAGGGAAGGCTCTGCTGGCTCTGAAGAGCTGGGTGTCACAGGGAGCCTTTCTGCCTTCTCCCAGCTCTAGCTCATGGACCTTCTCTTCATCACCTGAAAAATTTGGGATATTGAGGATAAAAAGATGGAGAGGTGCTTGTGAATATATCAAAATGCATGATGTCAAAGGCCCTGTGCCTTTCACTGTGGTGCTGGAGATGTAGCAGAGAGGAGGCTGACTGGTCATGGCCGAGGGCATTGGATGTGAAGTGGGTGATGCAGGCTGAGGGTGGGTGGAAACAGGGAAGTAAGGGGGTGAATGCAGACCCCAGACACCCTTCTTGCACAGAGGGGGTTGCTGCTGCTCTCTGGAGACCAGCTGCAGATGGAGGGGAGGGGAGGATGCCACGACAGGGTCCTCACTGCAGGAGTACCCTGCTTGACATGGTGGAACTTGATGGCTTAGGGGCACCTGGGTTTGCAACCTGGGCCCTGGAAGTCTGGGTTTGCCTGGAGCTGCTCCCATGGCAGTCCTTGTGGGAGTGTTGAAGAAGGTCAGAACTTCACTTTAGGGTCCAAACACTGTTCTCAGAACTCTGCTGCCCAGGGGAGTTAGTCCAGATTTAGCACAGCATTTCTGAGCTCCAAGGCAGGCCATAAGGAGTTAATTAAAGTCAGGCTGTATGAGATTTGAGATGATCAAACCAATACATCCCTCATCTGCTTAACTGGATCCCTCTGAGTTACTGGAGTTGTTTGGAAAGGTCACAGTGAAACCGGACACCTGACACCTGAACTGAAAAATACAAGGAAACCTCTTTCAGGCACGGTCACACAGGGGCTACTCAGGAGTCACTCAGCGGTCTGTGTAGTGAAAAACTGGCTGTGCAACAAAGCTGTCTGCCTTGCTTGCTGCAGCTCACCAGAACATAAATAGAGTGAGGCCACAGGCTGGATCTAAGCCCACGGAAGGCAGAGGTAGGGCTCCCACTGGGCTGCAGCCAATATGGTCTGGAGCAGCTTTGTTTAGAAATGGAACAGAACATAAACAGGCATGACTGAGCTCTGACATTCCCTTGAACCCAGATACAGCTCTGTCTGGAGCAGAGCAGCTAGCTCCGGGTGCTTCAGTGCTCAGTGCTATCTTGATGTCTCAGAAGGAACAGCAGAGGTGGCTGAGGCAGAAAGAGCTTTTTTTGTGACAGGGTTTACTTGTGTAAAATACCTATGTCCTTTTTTTCCCCCCTCCTGTGAAGAGAGACAACTTAAAGCCAGTCCTACAGCAAAATTCAAAGCGGCTTTAGAGATGAAATCAGTCTCTTGATTTCCTTTAGCACCATACCATTTAATGGGAGTTACACCATGAACCTGAAAAGCATTGTTTGTGAAATAAGTCTATTGTGTATGTGCTGGGTCCTTTCAGCATAGTTAATCCAGTGCTGTAGGAGCCAATGATGCAAGTGGTGTGGCTGGAATTTTTTTTAAGGGTTGGATAATTTTATGACTAATAGTAACGCTTGCGACTATGCATGGTAAGAGAAGAGTAATCACAATTTGTGCTGCAGGGCATAAGCTGACTGTTTCTGTAGGTCATGAGGACTTTTTTTTTCTTCTCTGTAAAGTGATACAGTTAAGGGTACTTTTGCAGGTTGTTTTCTTCTGCCTTTTGAACATTAGATGTTAGCTCCTGGCCAAAGGTGGGTTATCTGATAGGATGAACCAATGGCCTGATCTGCTAAATACTGAATTCCTACGTAAGGCTTTTATTTCCTCACAGTGAGGTACTGTGCATAGGTTCTAACTTTTCAGAGAGACCCTTTTTTGTAAGATGGAGTTAAAGTACCAGCTCTGGTCCCTAATTGAAACCAGCAGCGTTCACTAAGTTTGGGCCGTGTCTGCCTGCTGGGTAGCCCTAGGCGGGCCTCTGTGGTTTCTGGTCCATGCAGAGGAACTCTATCTCTGGCAGAAGATCTTAGAATTGAGTGAAGAAATTGCAAAAGATAATCTACCATATTTATTTCACTTTGTTTGTTTGCTTGTGGAACTACCAAGAGCAGATCAAAATCTCCTGGCATGTATTTGATGTTGTTTAGCAGTTGTATGGGCACTGCCTTTTCTTTTTTATTTTCCTCCTGATCTGGCTAAGGGTAGCCTTTAGATAATCTAGACCTGTTGTGCATGCTTGTAAGAAGTGAATTAAAAACTGTCTCTCCCTGAATAAACCAAAACACGGTTTGAAAATATGTTGGGGTTGATTCTTCCAGGGTGGTTCAATCATTCAGAAAACTGGAAGAAAACTACTTTAATTACTGGAAAGATGAGTGGTAAAAGGAATCTTTTTAATGTTGCTGGTCGTGGCAGCTTGGTTTTGCTCTGTTCCTTCCACTCCTGTAGCTGTACAGCTCTGTGCAAACTGTATACAGCTGTGTGCATAAATGAGCAGCTGGGCAGCTTTGACCATTGGGCAAAATCCCTGGTGGGCGATGTTTTTGTTTTTAAAGAGCAAAAAATAACCTGGCTTGGTTTTCCAGCTTGTGGTTTGCAGCACCACTAGTTGGAAATCATCCTTTTGATATGAAAGCAGAGTGAACTGGAGCAAGCTGCTAAAAAGAGAGAAAATACAGGATACTGAGATGCTGCCCTGTGTCACCTCTCTGACTGTAATTGCATTTTGCCATCTCATGGGTCCTACTTAAAGTCTGCATGTGGAGTTGCTGAGCAAATGTGCTCCCCTGTGGCTCCTGCTTTGCTTATGGTGTTGGAGCAGTCAGGATTTCACTGGAGGTTTATTCTTCTGTTTCAGGTTCACGGGTACCACAGCCTCCCCAAATCCTGCTCCCATCAGTCTGTTAGAGGCCAGTGCTACGTCTTGTCAGACTGGGAGGGGAAAGGACCTAATTTGCTATGAGAAATGTGACCCTACACTGTAAGGACATGAGAATCAAGGGTTCCCCCAGGCCCTTGGAGCAGTTCAGGAGTCAGCAGGGCCATTTGGTGTCCATCACACTCAGGCCCTGCTGGAGCTCTGGGATCTTGCTGTAATGGTTTAACTGGTGCTTTTCTCGTGGCTGAGATGGGGAAGTCCTGATTGGAAAGAATAGCTTATGAAGTTTTTTCCTATGACAGTTACTCTTTTCTCTCCTCATCCTTGCATCTTTTCTTAGATTTACCCTGGGGTGAGGGATGAGTCACAAAATCTAATGGCTTTTGTGAGAAGAGCCTTGGGCACCAAGCAGGGAAGGACCAGGGAGTGACAGCTGATTGCCTCGGGAGCAGTCCATGGCCACCAGATAAAATGTGATGCTGCTGGAGCCACCCAGTGTTCCCCACTCGAGGTGCTGGGGCAGCTGAGGAGAACGTTTTGGCTTGATCACCAAGCTGCTTAGAGCACAACCAAGGCAGCCCCACAGCCTGGCCCGTGCAGATGCCTGCCCTTTGCTTTAGGAGCAGGTGGGTTTCGTAATGCCAGAGAAGAGGAGATGAAGGGGAGAGGAAGGACCAGCTATCATTTATTCATGCTGTTGAGCTATGTTTCTTTCCAGTGCTGTAAGACTGGGGCAGGACGTGCAGGCAGCTGATGAAAGAGGAGACAGAGTTCACCAGGAAACATGAGAGAGCTTTAAGGAGGAGTCTCAGCAGGGCCGCTGGGAGATGGGGAAGGTCTGCGTGCTCTCCCAAAATAATTAGAGGTTGTAAGAGTCTGAGAGGGCAAGGGAGTGCCCTTGAGGGGGAAAAGAAAATAAGTAAAAGGTGTGGAGAGGCCAGCTGAGAAGGGATGGAAGAAACTGGACAGTCATCTTATTATTATAGAGTTAGTAGAAAAAAATGCGATTTTTTTCTCTTTTGTGCTATTTCCTGTTTGCTAAAAATTTTAAGTTAGTGTTATGCCCAAGTGTTATTTCCTCTCATTTCAGCTATTGCTGGGTGAGAGCTTGCCTATCCAGAGAGCCCACTACAGTGCTAGCATAAGTGAGCTCCAGTTTTGTGAAAAGACCTGTAACTTCCTGGGGTTGGGTAAGGGGATAGGTTTTAGAAACATCCGAAAAATGTCTATGGAGTGTGGTAGGAAATTATGCATGCTCTGCTTTTTTTGTAACTATTCACAGTCTGTAGAAGGGATGAAGTTGCTAATTAAGCTCTTCTTTTATTTGGAAGGACCTAAAATAGTTAGAAATGTTCATAAAGGACATCCCTCCACACGAGTCGCTCACAGCAACTGAGTGCTTTAGGGACCAGATCTCACCGAAGTTCTGGGACAGTCTGTGTGTCTCTGGTTTTGTGACAGTCATGCTTTTGATCATATGCAAAGATGAATAAAAAATGTTGCTCTGACATTTCCAAATTATGCAGTTACAAGCATTTGAAGTTAAACTCAGTGAGGCTTACTTTGCCAGCTTCTGAGATACAGAGATCAGATTTTTTTTTAGCTAGAAAGCAAATTTTTTTCATATTTCTAATGAGGATCAAAGTGCCCAGAGGCCTGATTTTTCTGATAGAGGCAGTAGCATTTTTGTAACAAATCTGTGTGAGCCTGAGTGCACAGACCCTGTGAATCAGACTCTCCATCCTGGTATTTTTTGGTGTTTTAGAAAGTGAAATAATTGAACCTCGCTGTACTTCTGTGAATTAAGTTTATGTTACTCTCACCATCAAATGTTGACTGAAAAACAGTCAAGGAGAGCATGCTGGCACCCAGGACATGCCAGAATTTACTCATTCCATATTTACTCTTCACAGGCTTTCTCTTGGTCCTTCATCAGTGCTGCTGTTAATGTTACTGAATTTTCAAACCCCAACACAGCTGCTTTTCAGACACGGTGAAAGTCCCATCCTCACAGTGCTGTCTGAACCAGTGCTGAATGAGCACCTCTTATTTCAGTCACTGTTGTGAAAGGGTGTGACAAAACTCACTGCAGCAGCCCAGATCCTTAAAAGCAGGCAAACCCCCTGCGTGTGACATCTGTTGTGTGTCACTTCTGATGTTGGCTAACAGAGTGAGGGTCTAGGAGAGCACCTTGGGCCAGCCTGAGTGGTGCTGTCTTCACTTCATGCACTGCACCACCAGGTTTTCCTCTTGGATTAACTCTTGCCAAGAGCCAGGGCAGCCTAGAAGTGAACCTGGTGGGGGTGAGCAATTTTGGTTTGCTGCCAGTTTACCTGTTAGCATATTCCATCAGAGCAGGACTTTTTTGGATAAGCTTCTGGACAATGGACTGCTGAAAGTCCTATTGCATCATTTTGGCGTCAATTCTCCAAGCAGAAGAGTGTGTCTAACAGTGGTACTTACATGTGTTAGAATAGCCAAAACCCTAAACATCCTGCAGCAAACAGGATTTGCTTTCTGCTCCAAGTTTTATAAATCCTATGAAATGTTGATGTGGTAGCCTGGATATTATTCTGTGGTTGCTTTATTTGAATGAAAAAAATTCTTATCTCATTAATATAGTAGGGATATGAATTGTAAACTTAGGTTGCAAAACCTTATTCCTTCTGGCATTCAATCTCTTCTGTTTTGTCCCTCCATTCTCATTTTCCAGGATCACAAAGCTTTTTGATCACAGACTTGAAAGTTGCTGTGAAGAAGATGCATCTCTAATGAGGAGATGGAAAGCAGAGAGTGAGAAAGGAAACCTCACTGTATTTTTGCAAACTCTGAAGTAGTTAATTGTATTGCCATTTAGACTAGGCTCTAAATAGGTACATGTGTGGCTTGGCTCAAATCCCAGTACTTTCCCTTGGGTCTTCTGTTTCCAAGGTACTTACAGGCAGGTTTTTCAAAAGTAGTGAAGTTGTAAACTTTTGGGGTTGAGAGTTATCGGCATATTTGGATGGCTGGCCGCTTTAAAACTACTTCACAAATTATTTTTGCCTTGTGTGGTGAACACACTGGAGTTAACCTGGAACAAGGCAAGCTATAGCCCTGGAGTTCATGAGAGAATTCTTTGCCATTTTTTGTCAGGGACCTGCTTCAGAGAATCCCATGGGAGATGGTCTTAGGGAGCTTTGCCAGAAAGTACTTTGGGATTCTGGTGCAAGCTGCTTTCGGTGCCAGTGATGCTGCTGGGAGCAGGGTTCAGACTAGATCATTTCCAGAGGTGCCGTCCAACCTCAGCAATTCTGTGCTTTGATATTAACATACATTAAAAATAGATTAAAAGAGTATTGAAGAATGAACTGCCCTGGGCTATTTTTGGAGCCCAGGAAGTCATACACACACACAATCCTCATCTCCATCCCAGGAGACACTGCACTGGGAATTTTTCCTATAAAACAGTGTGTAGCACATAAAATGTAGTTTCAGAGCACCAGAGCCAAGGTCTGATGCTCCCCTAGCAATATAGAATTTGGGGTCAGAGGAACATAAAGGGCAGACAATAGATAACTTTTGACAAAATGCAGTTGAGAGGACAGCTGCTTTCACTAGCCTTCAGTTTTGGCAGAACATGCTAGAAATGGGTATTTTGATACATGTGGTTGTGTGAGACAATACACTGTTACCACTGTGGAAAAGGACTGAAGTTGGACAGTCAGTGGATCTTGGTAGGAATCCACACCAGGAGCCTGTGGAAAAGGTCAGTAAAACTTAGTAAAGAGACTGAGATGAGTATTTGGATGAAATCTCAGGTCAGCATGTAAGTAACCAATGTCAGATGGCATTTTCAGTGGATATTTATTCTGGAGCCAGTACAGGAATCACTGTGTGAGTTTCCTGTACTGAATTACACAAGAGGCAGATTGGACAGTTGTTAGGGTTTCGTTTGTCCTGAAGTTCATTAGCTGGATGAGTGCTGGGCAGTGGGAAGCCCTCTTTCTTGGCTTATGGAAATTTCCAGTGCCTTGGAAAGAAAATGATAATTTTGCAGTTAGTCCTTGCAAGCCACCTTAAGCAGTTGGAAGGGCAGTTTGAATGCTCTGGTAGAAAGCTACAGCACAATTAAATATTCCACTGAAACAGGATAGCTCTGTGAGGCATGCTGGCCCAGCTCCAAGGCAACTAACCCGGCTGTCTCCTGCCGGATGAAGGATCACCTCCTGGAAGGCCTCAGGAATGCCTGCTGGTGACAGGGATTACTTGTGGAAAACAAGGGCCCTGCAGCAGCATTTGGCTCGCCCCTGCAGTCTGGGCTCCGGGAAGTTCAGCTCCTGAATGGCTCCGAGTTTGTTCTGTCTGGGCCAGAAGCTCAGCAGAACTCAAACCAAAAATTCCCCAGTAAATAGTTTTTCAGTTCCCTGGAAGTTCTGAAAGAGCAGTAGAAATGGTTCCTCTGATTTTATTAAATTTAGGGCAGTGTGATAAAGCAATAGACCTATCAGGTTTTATTAATACAGAAGGTAGCACAGAAATGAGTCAAATTTATAATACAGCTTAAATGCCATTCAGAAAGTGCAGTGATGGCACAATTTTACCATCATATTTCAACTGTTAAAGTATTTTAGTTTGTGTTTCCAACTCCCAGCAATAATAACAATAATAACAATAATAACAATAACAATAACAATAATAATAATAATAATACATTTAAGCTGCATCACAATGAAAAAAACCCCCAACAATCTGCAACAACTCAAATTCCCTATATAGGAAGAGAATTACTTGAGATATAGTATATAAGGGTTTTTTCCCCTAAGAATGTGGATCTCTTTCCTCTTGGTATTCAGAAAAGATCTACACTAATCAGCTGAAAATGAGAGATGCAGTTTAACAATGGCTGGCACTTCAGATAAGAAAGATCTTCATCAGCTTCAGAACCCCTCTCAGTGAGAGATGCGCCTGTGGATCAACTAAGAGCAGAATAGCTGCTTTGTTTCTCCTCTTGCTGCACTGAGTGCACGCATTATTATTGCATGTACTTTGCTAAAGCAAACTGAATCTTCTCTCTCAGCCATTAAAAAGTCCTTTAAACTGCTTGAATCATGAACCTCCCTGGTTCTCAGCTGTGCTGTGCCTTACACAGAGGTCTTACTTGTACTTCCTATAATTGTACGGCTGCACATCTGCAAACGTGCTCATTGTGAGCAGATGACAGCGGCACGCTGGAGTCTTTAGAGGAAAGTTCAAGGATTGCGCTCCTCCATGCCCGAGCCGGGCAGAGGCCAGCCCGCCTGAGCCGAGCCTGGGCGGGCAGAGCCGAGCCGGGCTGGCCCTGGAGGTCGCGGTCCCGGTCCCGTTTCTCAGGGGCGTGGGCCGGGGGCGTGTCCCGACTCTGCCACCCGGAGCATCCTTCCGCCATCCCCCCTCCATCGTCATCCCTCTCCCAGCTCTGCTGTGTTTTAAGGACCCTGGAATGCTCAAAACAAATGAACTTCCAAGACAAGATTGACAGAGCAAACTAAAATTGTTCTTCCTGCCTCTTCTTGTGTGGCGTCTCTTCAGTCTTCTTGAGGAAGTTTTTAATTAGAAGACACCACATTAAAAAAATAATCCCCAGTGAGAGTGGAGTCTGGCGCAGTTTAGCAGGCTGAAAATACTCAGCAAACGCAGTAAATCTTCTCTCAAACAGTGGGATCTAGGCGTGAGTGTTTTAGCAAGCTAGGGTAGCAGTAAATACAAGCTCTTTCTTTTTGTCTCTGTGGAGGTATTGGTTGGATATCAGGGCAAGGTTCTTCACCCAGAGGTTTTTCGGGTACTGGAACAGCTCCCCAAGGCAGTGGTCACAGCTCCAAGCCTGACAGAGCTCAAGGAGCCTTTGAACTCTCTGGGATTCTAGGGATTGTCCTGTGCAGGACCAGGAGCTGGACTCAATGATCCTTGTGGGTGCCTTCCAACTCAAAACATTCTGTGATTTTGTGGGACAAAAAGTAGTTTCCGTGAATTCCTCCTGGTTCCCGCTTTCTTAATTATTTTTGTCAAGTGTATTGCACAGGCTGGTCTGAGATCCAAAGCAGGACATTGACGTGGGAGTTAGTTCAGACAGAGGAGAAACAATATTTCAGAAGTTCATATTTTGGAATTATGTCACCGGGCAAGAGCTCTATAACGAGAATTTACACAACCCCGATTTTTCCTCATAGCAACCCATGTTGCGTAAATAAAGCTGTCCCAGAAGAAGTGTCTGCTTTGCAGCGTGTCCCATTGCACAGCATGCATTTGCTTGGAGGCAGGGTGCCTGCAGGGAGGACTGGCAGCTTGTTCTGTCCATGTGAGTTTTGAGCCTGTCTCATGGAACAGCTTGAGCATGCTCTTGCCCTCTTAGTACTCTGAAGCTTGATATGGTTTTTAAAGTCATAGGTACATAGGATTTTCCATTACTTATCAAAATGTTGGCCTGTCTTTGCATGTTTGCCCACCCTGGCTAGCAGTTGGTATTTGATGATGGGTCGGAGGAAGTCAGTGGTACCAATCTCAGCTTTGCTAGGGAGAGATGCTGGTGTCAGGTTGCATGCACAGACTTCTGCAAGGACAGATAAAGGCTGGCATTTAGGCTCAGAGGTCAGCTAAAGCTTTGAGCATAGATTTGGTGATGTCAGCATCTGATGAGAAATTTCAGACGTTCTTGAAGAATTTCCTGATATTCCAGTTGCCTCTTGCTGCCATTTTAACCTATCTTTGGTCACGTTTCCAGCACCCTTCCAGTACTTAAAGGCAGCCCACAAGGAAGCTAGAAAGGAACTTTTGATGAGGGCACGTAATGATAGGACAAGAGGGAATAGCTTTAAATTGAAAGAGGGCAAGTTTAGATTAGATATTAGGAGGAAATCCTTTACTGTGAGGGTGGTGAGACACTGCTACAGGTTGCCCAGAGATGCTGTGGATGTCCCATCCCTGGAAGTGCTCAAAACCAGGCTGGATGGGACCCTGAGCAGCCTGGTCTAGTGGAAGGTGTCCCGGCCCACAGCAGAGGGGTTGGAACTGGATAATCTTTAAGCTCCCTTTCAGCACAAACCACCTAAGTCTGACAATGACACCACAGTCTAAGCAATGACACCTAAGTCTGAACCAGATGTTGTAGTTGCGAATTTTGAATCAAAATTGTGGAAGTAGACTTGTACACAGGGATTGCATCCAGGTTCCTGAAACTCTTGGGAGTAGTTTTAGAGCCTCATCCAAACCCCAGTAACACTATCAGAAGAGCTACATCTGACTCAAAATGCAATCATCAGATTGTTTCTACTGTGACATACCTAGAGAGCAGTGCCACAGCAGTACCTCAGTCACTGCACTGTCAGTTCCTCTTTGTTATATAAATTGGAAAGTTTGCTATATTCCTGTGGGTTTGAAATCTATCAATGTGCCTGCTTCTGACTCCTCCTCAGCAGAGCTGCTGTGTTGTCCCACGGTTAGAGGTGCCTCTGTCTCAGGGCTCTGTTTGATGTCAGAGCAGCGTGTCCCATGCAGAGCCATGGGCAGAACAGGCGTTTTGCTCTCCTCAAGGACACAGGCAATTAAAGGAATTCAAACAAATCACAAGGTATTTCTGGGGTGGCCTGCAAGAGAGTTGTTTTAACTCACTACCTTGCCTTGAGGTCAGGTCAACCTTACCTGCACCATTTCTGGCAGATATTTGTCCAGCCCCTTCTTTATTTTCCTACACCTATAACCACGTCCATAGTCTGCCTCCAGGCACCACTGGAACTGAAAGTGTGGGGCAGTAGTTTTGTTGCAATGCTCGCAGAGACCATGGAAACAATGCATTTCAGCAGGAGTGAGTGACTGCTTTTGAGGTGAATTCAGGGGAAGAAAATGGCTTCGGCAGCTTTGAGCAAAATGGCAAACTGAAATAGCAAGTACAGCTGTAAGTAAAGTGTGGGGGGTTTCTCATGGAAGCAGTGAATGACATTTTCTACAGCGTGAAGTTTCACACAACTTGACTGAAAATCAAGCTGCAAGAAGATATTTTGGGAATGCTGCATCTACATGGAAGTGGTAAGGTATTGAGTCTCCAGGAAAGTCGCCACCCAAGATAAAAAAAGTAATGCATTAGCTATGTTTGGTAAAGCAGTAACAAATGTTGACCTGAAGGTCTGTTTCTCAGTTGATGTTCAGCTTCACATCCTAGACAGCTCCTGTATTTAAAAAAAAAAAAAA
>WEKY01038900.1:23408-147728 GCA_013390045.1 Picathartes gymnocephalus
AAAAAAAAAAAAAAAAAAAAAAAAAGGCTTGGAAAGCTCTTTGGGCAGTCTGTGTGCTGCAGTGTTTGGATCAGTTGAGAAAAATGCACTTACCAAAGCTTTCTGAAAGCTTTGTGGATGACCTTGTTGAGCTCTCTTGTGCACAGTTCTGTTGCAGAAAGAAAAACAGATGGCAAAGGCTGCTGAGCATAAAATTGCCATTTTCTTTATTTTTGTAGGTACCTCCCCATGCTCAGGGGAGGGAAGCTGCCTATGTATGTTACTTCTTATTAATTGCATTTATTCAGCTACCGCAGACATCAAAGCCGCAGAGCTGTTGGTAGTTGAAAGCATTTAGAAACATGCATCTCTTTGCAGAATCAGTCCTGGGTGCTGCTCATGATGGTGCAGCACATATGAATTGGAGCAGGCAGGGAGCCTGCCAGGTCTGTGTCCAAGTGCAGTGCCTGGTATCTGTGGCACTGAGGTACTGATAAATGGAGGCAAACTTCAGCTTTAAACAACTTGTTACCTGCAGTGGCCTGCAGGCCTTTGTTCCCTCTCCTGTCTGTAAGGGCATGGCTTCACCAGTACCTCCAAATAATGGAGAGAGTGCCAGGAATATCACTGACAGTGATCAAAACGAGCTGGAACATCTGCTTTTTGTGCCAGTCACCTTGAGGTTTAGGTAGCAATTTTTGAAGTTGCTGCTATTATTTGTATTAAAATAAGGCAGACGCCAGAGTGTGAGTCAGCAGTTGAGCATGTGGTCACTGGGAGTGAGTTGGTGGAAACCCATGCAAATGTTCCAGGATTAAAGGTATTTTTGAAACACAACTAATGCCTAATGTTACAGTTCATCATCAAAGTAGCAAATTACTTTTACCTTAGAAGCAGGAATAAAACTTAAAACCTAGCCTGGTATACAAAACACCTGACTCTGTGTTCCTCTCACAACCTGCTGGCTTTTCCAAGTGCTCCAAATACTGAAGTTGGAGCAAGGCAAGCCTCACACCAGTAAATGTTTTGATGCAAATCCCATGTTTTGAAGAGAATGACTGGCAAAGGGCTGGCTTGGTAAGAGAGATTCCATCATGAGAACCACTCAAATACTCTTGTTCTTGGTATGACTGGGATCAGCCCTCTTTGACACTGGCTGTAACTGTTTTGAGAACTCTCTAGCTATGCATGGAGACTGTAGAAACAGAGAGACTGCTTTTGATGGCAATATTGTGCAAAGAGGTGGACACACAGGCAGCCTGTGTGCAGCACAGTGTCTTGGGGACAAGCTTACCATAATGGCAGCACAATTGCCATGTTCTGTAAATTAAAGGGTGGAACTTGCCAGCCGTTAAGGATTTTAACTGCACAGCTATTGTGGCCGTAGTGTTGAAAATATATTTCATGATTTAAAAGCTTCTATATGTGTTCTATGTGGTTTAAGTTGGCCCGTGGAAGACTGCAAGAGGGTAACAGACTAGCCAGCATTTCTCCCTGCTTTGCTGCAGAAATTAGCAGTGCCAAAATCGTGGGCTTTTCTCTTACGCTGCTGAAAGCAGCAGTGGGAGCTCTTCTGCTCAGTCTTCACTTGAGTTTCCTCCTTCCCCTGAAAAACAAAATGCTCTGCTCTTCCCCAGACTAATAGGAGAGAAGAGGTTCAGTTGGGTGGTTGAAGAGATGAGGATGGGCAGGAGAGGACACAGGGCTCTTGTGGGCAGCAGTCACCTCGGGCAGGGGGTTGTGGCTGCACACCTCAGCTGGCTGCAGGTCACAGCCGCCCTCCCACACTGGCATCAACTCCTGAACCTCCTGTGCCTTCAGCATGGCAAGTGTAGACGGGCAAGAGTTTGCAATACTTTTGCTCTAGTACATACTAAGTTGAAACAGAGGCATTTCTGGGGCTGACACAGGAGCTCAGCCCTGTAATTTTGAATGATGTTGCAGCAACATGAGGGTCTTTCTCACTCAAATCCAGCACTGCATCTCCATATGGGCATATCCTCACTGAGCTTTCAGACAGCAGGCAATGTTTGCTAGATAATCTTGTGGCATGGGTGGTTTTAATGATTTGACTAGGGCAATGGAAAATTTTAGTGGCAGAAGCAAGATGTGAATTATATTTTCCATTAAACCAGTTAGTGCCCCAGCCATTGCTTATCAGTTCCTCCCTTGCTGCATGAAATACATTTCCCATACCTCGAGGGGAACAGCAGCAAGGTATTATTTGTGGGTGAGTCTGGCAGTGAGACTGCATTAGTGCTCTGGGTAGTTAATGTCTTCTTTTCCTCTCCTTCCCAAGTGCAGTGCTCTGCCTTCTCTGTCATACTTCAAGCACTTTTAATGTTCTGCAGCTTATTGTCAGTTTGCAAAGCCATTCACATAGCAGTGAATCAGAGTTGTACCTGGAGGAAGAATGGAGTAATTTATTTCTGCACACAAGGTTCCTAATTTGAGTTTTTTTCCTGGAGGAGGTCAGCAATCTTATTTGCGGGCCCTGCACTAACCAGAAATGGAAAGGTTTGCAGGGCTCCCTCTGTAACACTGGGTTTCATGCTCCTTGAATCCTTTTAACCACAGGAGTGTTGTCCAGTCTTGACCTGAGGACAAGGAGTTCACTCTTTTCTGTCTAAACTTTTAATTGGTTTAAATAAGTAACCAAAGAGACTCCCTTGGCATGGCCCTACTCTCAAATGGGGTTTTTTTGGTAGTTTCTCTGACCCCGTCTGTGATGCATGGCTTGACCTAACTCACCCTTATGTCCAGAAACTGTTGGCTGTCCCTTGTCACTGGATCCTTCACCCACATCTCTGTTTCTGGAAGGTCAGTTTATACCTCAACTTCATGATTTTTGCACTCAGTGGTGGTGTGTGTGTTAGGCCAGGAGATGGGTGTCGCTTCCTCTGCAGAGTGGCACCAGCAGTAGGGTTTGCTCTGATCAGGGTGTGTGAAATGCACATCAAACTCTCTAAATACCTTCTTATGCTCAGTTTCAAGCAACCTTCCCCAGCATCTTTTGGACTTGTATGTTTGCCAGGCTCCTAGTGGTAATGCCTGGGAGTATTAGGTATTGCACCTGCATGCCAGGAGTAACTCTGGGAAAGACCTCAAATGATGCTATAGTCCCATGGAATAATAATAAATTTAAAATATTCAAGCAGGATAAGAGGAGAAATAAGACCACCCAAGAGAGGGTTAAAACGTCAAGCCACGGTAAGGGGTCTGTGGATGCTGGGGGTAATGAAAAACAAAACCCTGCTGCATTCCTGCTGGCTTCTTCCTTGCCCTATCCTTACAACAAAAAGAAGAGGAGAAGGGTCTCAGATAAGGAAAATGCTTTTGTGCAAAACAACCTGTGGACCTGCTGTTTCCTGAGGCTGCTGAGTGAAATCATTTAGCAGGGTTACAAAAGGGCTGGCTAGTATGTGGGTGTTAATAGCATTTGCAGCTATGTAAGCAGCAGTAACAACAGCAGGGTAATCAAATCTGGTCTTTCAGAGGGGAAGTTGATCACCTGAGTGGGGCTGGGATTTCCCCTTGCCCTGTTGCCAGGTACCTTCCCAGGCTAGTTGGAGTGCTGGCTGGGGCATGGCATGGCCGGGTGGATCTGAACACGCAGAGCAGCTCTGCTCACACTCCTGCCCCAAGGCTTGGTAGCTCCCTGGGTACTGCTAGCTCTTACCTCTGGCTGTTGCTTTCTGGTTTCTGATTTTTATTTTTTGTCCTCTTCTGTCCTCTTCGAACCGGGCTTCGAGTGCATTGCTCTGGCAGAGTGATGACTGTTGGGTGAGATCTCTCCATCTCCACTTGCAGCTTCCTTTGCTGACTTTCAACCTGAGAGCAGCAAAAAGCATGACTGGGCAGAGGCAGACATGGGCCTCATGCCTGACCAGACCCTAGACAAGAATCACCTCCATCTTATTTCCTCTTGGTACAGTGCTTTTGTCTCTTAATGGTTGATTCATTGGATCTGTGGGCCACTGACTCCAGACTGGCTGCCTCTGGTGGGGGTTTTTGCTGTAGGATGCAGCATCTGTTTCTTCAGCTTCTTTGCCCTTTCTTTGAATCCCCCTACCTCTATTTCCAGTAGGAAGCTCAGGTCCTGAAGGCTTCCCATCTTGAGTCCAGAGGGGCAGATGAGGGGCATTTGGATCTTCAGCAGCCAGCCTGTTGGGGACAGGGACAAAAAGGACCACTTTTGTCTAAAGAAGAAGCACCTTCATGTTTTTGGGCAGTGGCTGATCCCTGTGAGAACTGGAACCTTGGACCATTGGGGTGCAAAAGTAGAAAGATGGACCTCTGCTTGTAGAGAGGAGATCAGACTGATGCCGAGGAGGAGGGGAGTATGTGGCAGCAAGGCTGGCTGCTGCTTCTGGCAAGCTGTGCCTGCACCAGTGCTGCCTTCCTTGGAGGTGTTTGAGGTGAAAAAATAGCCTTGGAAAACAACTGGTGTGCTTGGACAAGTGATGGGAAATGCCTTGGGAAGTGATGCCCAGGAGAGAGAAAGGGCAAGGAGCTGGCTGGTGCATCTGTCTGACAGACCAGTGGCAGCTGTGCCTGGCCCAGCATCTTCCCCTGGCTTTGAGACAGGCTCTTCTCAAGCCTTTGATTTCTGCCTTCATGGCGTTTTTGCCTTTGCACATCCTAGCCAGAACTGGTTTTGTAGAGGGACTGGAGCAAAACCATCAAAGCTAACAGTTCTGGCATTCCTTCTTAGCAACATTGAAGTGTTTGCTGAGGTATTTTAGTTCTTGGCTCTGCTTTTTTCCGGGTGTAGGCTTGTTGACTTTAAGTGGCCATCAAGAGAGTGCTCGAGCCAGTGAGCAGTGCTCATGGAGAGCTGCAGGACGGGCTGAACCTGTGCTCATGGAGAGCTGCAGGATGGGCTGAACCTGTGCTCATGGAGAGCTGGAGGACGGGCTGAACCTGTGCTCATGGAGAGATGCAGGACGGGCTGAACCTGTGCTCATGGAGAGCTGCAGGATGGGCTGCACCTGTGCTCATGGAGAGCTGCAGGATGGGCTGCACCTGTGCTCATGGAGAGCTGCAGGATGGGCTGAACCTGTGCTCATGGAGAGCTGGAGGACGGGCTGAACCTGTGGTAGATCACCTCGCTCAGGTTCTCCTGAGACAGGGCAGTGGATGTGGCTTCAGGGCTCCCCTCTCCAGCTGTCACACAGGAGTGTAGACCTGAAAGGCCATGTCTTGAATCCTGTGACATGTGCTGTGGGGAAAAGCTTGGTGAGCAGTTGGCCTCGGGAGGTGTTGTGACTGCTGGAAGCTGCAGGAGATCTGTCTGTTCTGTGGTTTCCTCCCTTTAGTGAGGAAAGCGTGGGCAAAACCAGGTCCTTCTCCAAGGGTGTCCCATGGAGACCCCCAGGGAAAAGCCAATCTTTTCAGAAGGAACTGGAGTGCCAAAAACTTTCTCTAAGGGGAGTGTTGATCCTATTATATTCTGAAAATCATTTCCTACCACGCTGGAGAATTGGCTTGCCAAAGCACAAATTACCCAGCAAGGAAATCACTGCCTCCAGATTAATTCCCAGCTCCTTTGTTCTATGCTTGGCTGATGTGTTACGTAAATATTTGTACAACACAGAGAATTGCCTCGCTTTCTTCTCTTTTCCAAGGGTCAAAGAAATGTCAGCCATTGGCACTTCTGTGCAGCCAGGCTTCTATATTTGCTGGGAGCCAGGCTCTGTGCCAGCCGTGGAACAGCCTCAGTGGCTGTCTGGGGTGGTCAGCAGCCCTTCCTAGAAGAGGCAGGTCACTGATGCTTTGTGCTGAGCTTATTCCACAGGGCAGCGAAGTGCTGAGTTTAACAGTGAAACCAAATGACCTCTCCCCTCTGCACAGGAGAAAAAAACCTGCTTCTCTTGGTGTCCTCCCTCGGTGAATCTCCGGGGATGAACTGACTTTTGTTGCCTTTTCTTTTTTCTTTTTTTCCGGATTTGCTTGGTTCCTCTCTAGCCAGCTGGGCTTCAGTGATCCTTGTGGCTCCCTTGCAATTCAAGATATTCTATGCTTCTATGATTCTGGGTCTGTTCTCTGAAAAAAAAGCCTGCTGTCCTCTCCCACTATAATAAGGAGCCCTCAAAGCAGCAAGTGCTGAATTTCACATGAACTACAAAGTCTGTTTCAGCCCCATTCTGAGTGCGGCTGTGTGTCCAGCTGCAGGACACTCACAAACAGTGGTTTCTGCCCCATTGCTCTGAACAAGGGGGAAACTCACCAGTTACACATAAAATTATATAAAGACAAAGGAATTTCTCCTTTTTCTCCCATGACAGTCAGTCCCTGAAGCACAAGTCGTGCTTAGCTGCATTAACCAGTAGATTACTCACCCAGTGTCTGAAAAATCTTCTGCAGAATATAAATACTGACCTTGGTAGTTTTAGTCATAAATTTAAATACATAGCTTCAAATCAGAATCTGGGAGTGAAAAGATTTTGATCAGAAATTTGTGACTATTCAACATCCAACAGGGCCTGAATGAAACCCTCGTATCCAAGCCAACACCCACATCAGTAAGCGGGACATCCAAGGTGCCTCTGAGCCTCATCTCTCACTTGAATATCTGATTGCTTTAGTGTTTTCCACGTTTCTTACACCTCCTTTTCGTTGGTTGCCCCCTTTGATCGGCACGCCGCAGGAGGAAGCTGCAACATCTTCACTTTCTGCTCACCTCTGCCAGACCCTGTGGGAGCCAGATTCAGGAGCACGTAGACACAGAGATTTTCAGCCCTATTTGAAGTTACAATAACTGACCGAGAGCTTAGCCCAGCCAGGGAGGGGGTTCTGGCAAAGGGCTGGTTGTCACTTCTAGTTCCTGGCATGGTTTGGGGTTTGCCTTGGCCTCTGTGTAGCCCGGAGATATTTGGGGGATGGTCTAAGCCATGTGCCTTGTAAAAGCCTCCTTCAGAGCGAGCGGGTGGAGCTCGCTCCTGCCTGAGGCGCGGCCGTGCTGCCGATGGGGTGGGCAAGGTGTAGGTGGGTGTGTTGGGTGAACATGGGGGTGCTGGCTGTGGAACAGCTGATGTTTCCCCAGCAGTGGGCTGCTCTTGCCCCTCAGAGCACCTTCCTGCCCCTCCTGGCTGTAGGAATAGCGTAGAAGGCTCAGACCACTCATCTAAACACTCAGGCTTGAAGCTGTTGGGATGGTTCCCTGTGTATACCAACTTCTTCGGGTTTCCTAGAGCCTTTGGGGATGATTTCCAGTGTTAAACGAAACGGGGAGAGAGCCTGGCTCCTCTCTCTGGTGTGTGGCTATTGAGCTGGGAAGGAGCCAGGGCCGATGGAGGTTTTGGCACTTGCCCCTCAGGCCGGAGCTGCCGTGGGCACAGCAGAGAGTGCTGGCTGGCTGGTTAGCTGCTGGCAGTGCCAAAATGTTCGTCGGATGTGAAAAGCACAGAGTGTGAGGCACTGCAGCGCTGCTGGGAGGTCTGGGCTCTGCTCCCCAGCTCTGTCTCATTAGTGGTGGGGGCAACAGGCATGGGGAGCTATGAGGTTCTGCTGCGTCTGTTTGTCTGTCCCTCCTGAGCCCAGGAGGTCACTGAAGGGTTGGAAGGAAATCAGAATTGATCCTGAGTCCTGGATTGAGCAGAATGAGAGGGGAAGGGAGGTTCAAATGAAGTTGCTTTGAAGCTGGAGGGTGACTTCACTTGAACAGCAATGTCCTTGACTGCATCACTGCCAATATATTAGGCGTTGCAGATGCGTGCCCATAATTTCCTTCAAGAAAAGAAAATTGAAGCTTTTATTGTGAAAATAGATGCATATAAGAATAATATGCTTTTGATGGTATCTAGTTATTGTCTTATTTTTCTTTGGCACTGCTAATTAATAAAACTTGATGTTCTTTAGTTTGACTACTGGGATTATCTGAGTAATCTAAAAAAAAGTTCCCAGTCCTGCAGTGATAATTAAATCTCTGACATATATTTTAGAGCTATTATTAATCTTTAATTTAAGTATTAATAAGAAGGAGGGAAGAGGTTTTAAGGAAGAGAAAGGCAATTTTTCTCTCTGTGCCGGTCTGCCAATTCCAAGCAACACAAACAACTCCTGGTCTCTGCCAGACCATTCCAGACTGTTTGAGGACTCTCAGCCTTGTAAAGACCAGTTTATTCTGGTGACTGCTACACTTTCTTTTTTTAACCCTGTTCCCTGACGCCTCTTTCTGTTTCCTCTGTACAGGGTACGAAAGTTGGAGGGAGCTTGCTAAGGTTCTGTCAGACACCCATGTCCCAGGTGGGGACACCAGCCTTCAGCCAGACTATCCACAGGAGCTGGGACACCAAGTGAGGACACTTGGGCTCTCTTCTGAACATTCAGAGGGACAGCCCTTCCTCTCTGATGCTGCTAGAGAGACAGCTCTCTCCTCTCACAGGAAAGAGAGCTTTGCCACGGGACAAAATCTGAACTGGCTCACAGCAACATGAATGTACAATGACTGCAGTGTAGTCAATTAAGTTATTTTAGATATACCAAGCTGGGGTGGTGGGATGAAGCTGGCTGGGTTTGTGGCCCAGGCAAGCAAGATAGAAGCAGAAGTGAAAGGTCGGGAGAGAGTTTATTGCTCTCCAGTGAAGCACATCTCAGCACTGTAGACTGAAGGCAGTGCTGGAAGAACTCCGGCTTGGACATTTTAGAAGCACGGATGGGAAAAAAAAAACCAGCCCAGAGAATGACCTAAGTTTTAACTCTGTGCTAGCAAGCTGTTATAAAATACTGGTATCCTTTTCCCTCAGTAGCTCACCATGGAAATGTGCTGTCAAAAAAAAGGCAGGGAGCATTTTCACCCTGTTATGTCCATGATAACTGGCCTGTCCTTTGGAAAGGGAGCTTGAGAACTTGGTTTGTTTTCTCATATGTTCTTGTGACCAGGTTTGATCAGGCTCTTGTAGAGCTTGTATTGAACCATCTTGTACATGTCAGTGCCGTGTCATTTATCAAGTTATTTTGACTTTTCTTGACTTGTATTTCAGATCCAAGAGCTGCAGAGAGCGGGGAGGAATAAATCAAATGATGCAGCTGTGGACAACCCTGTCCCGTGGATGCCAGAGGTGGGTGCCTTTCTCCATCATTTTGTGTAAGGGGATTTATAGCTAGAGACTTGTACAGCAACAATGAAAGGCAGGGATGTCTGCCTGGAAATTAATTCACTTTATTAGAAGTCCATTCCCTATCACCTTCTCCCTGCTTAATGACACTTACAGACCCGAGTAATCATCTGGAAAGACTGGAGTGTCCAGATTGCAGATAATTTGGTGTCTCCACCAATCCTCAAGGCTCCAGGCACCCACCCAGTATTCCCTGAGAGCAGGCAGCCCACTGTCTTCCTGAAAAGTGAAGTTTATTTGGGGCCAGTGTTTGTAGGGCCAAACATTCAACAAGCGAATACATAACTGTGGCACACAGAAGTGTCACACTCTGCTCTTGCTCCAGCTTTTGCCATCCAAGCCGTGCGTGTCAAACGTGGAGATTTGTCCCTTTCGGTGGCACTTCCATGCACAGATGCCCTCTTTGGTGACCCTTGCAGGCTGGGGTAAACACTCCCTTTGTTTCCTTCATGCCTCGATTATTCTTTCCTCCCCTGTTCCCTTATCTCATCATTCCTCTTCAGATAAGGGAGCAATGTTTCTAATAAGAGGGACACTAGCCAGGGGGCATTTGGTTAATGGAGCCAGCTCACTAAATTCCTCAAGGTGATTAGAGAGCTGCACAAATTAAAGAGCCTCTGTGACTACCCTGGGGAGGGAGCAGGCTGCTGGGCCTGCTCTTAGGACTCCAGATGTCCCTGGTGGTGGAGGGAGAGTGTATCCATGCCACCACGGGAAGGAGAAGTTCAGGTCCCTGAAGCAGAAACCTTGGCTTTGCTGGCAGCAGCCAGCACCAGTCACCCTCCAGTGCCCAGAACCAGAGCAGACCATTGATCTGCTCCGAGGCAGAGCGTGGGCTCTGGCATGCTGCTCCCCAGCTGGAGCCTGAGGTCTCCCTGCAGCTGCAGGCCGTGCAGGCAGGTCTGCTGCCAGGTGAGCCAGCCAAGAGCCATTGGGGTGTCAGGGGCAGGGCTGCTGCTGCGCCCAGGCATGGCACTAAGCATTTGCTACTCCCCTCTCGCACGGCACAGGTGATACAGGCTCAGTGTGGCATCCCCCAGTTTCCCTGAGGCTTTGCCCTGTGTCTCTGATCCCCTCCCCAGGGATTTCTCAGAACAGTGAATCTGGAAAGTGTGGTGTGCAGTGAGCCTTTACCAGGTGAGAGCTGCAGCTGCTGAGGTGCATGCTGCGCCCTGGACCCTTTTCTCTTTGGCTTTATAAGGCAAAATTTCCTGCCCTTGCTGCTGCACTGTGTGTGTACCCAGAGGGTCAGCAGAGTCCCCCTGACTGCAAACAGAGGCCAGTGGTTCAGCAGGACCAGCTGGAGAGGGCCAGTGGAGAGGGATCCACGGACACAGCTCTGTACAGAGCTGCTTGCTGTCCTCCTAACCACCGACTGAAACTTCTCCCAGCCTGGGCATTAAGTTTTTCTGTGACTCTGCCCAAATTGATTACCCACGGTCTATAATCCCATTGTGCCCTTCCCATAGCATCTCTAACAACTTAATTGCAGCCTGATTCCTGGGATGAGGGACACCAGGTTGCCTCACACAGATCAGAGAGCTAGGCTTGCTTTGAATAGAGAGGCATATTCCTGACAAATATAAATAATTAACAGGGTTGCAGGGTGAGCTGGCAGCCAGCATTGCCAAAAAAGGACGGGTTTCAATTTCCCTCTCTCAGTTTCAGGATATGAGATAGGCAGCTTAAGTCTTTGGCCTTGGATAATGTGGTAGGAAAATGTGCTCATTGGAAATCCCTAACTGAAGTTTTGTTCTGGCATCTGGAGGAAAGCAGGGTTCAGCCTTGCTCCTGGTTCCTCAGGGTGCCCGTGCACAGGGTGATCCCAGTCCCTACTGTCACTTCAGGCACCAGAGCAAAGTCTTCCAGCTCCCAGCATCACCCACTGCCTCGTCAGGCTAGAGAGACATGGGGTGTTTGGTTTCATCAATGCAGAAACGTGCCTGGCTGTCCTCAGGGGGAATGTGTGCTGTGGGGTGGGAGTGTCACCATTTGACACTGCTGTAGGTGTGGGAAGGACTTTCAGAAAAGTGACAGGTTAGCCAGACTGTTCTCATTTACCTCTGCTCAGCCCCGAGAGGAGAAAGGTCTGGGCAGTGCTGTAGTGTGTTTAAAGTGTCCTTTCCTCCTTGACATCTGTGCAGCCTCAGGGTTTCCTTCTCTCTGAAGGGAGGTGTGAGGGATGTCCAGGAGCACAGCCCTGTGCAGGCAGCACCTGTACAGTTGCACAGGTTCTGCATAAAACCAAAGGGTTGTGCTGGAGTGTTGTCCTGCTACCAAACCTGCCCTAAGAGGAAGCATCCTTTCTTGACAGGACTGCAAGACAAAGCTGTGGCTGCTCTGCTGATGTCCCTTCCTCGTCTCCTCGTGCCCATCCAGACAGGGGGCTGTGCTGCTCACTTGTCTTGATGGATTCGCACAAGTGCCCAGCACAGCAGAGCATGCAGCCAAGGCCAGCTGCTGCCTGCGGAATGTCACCGAGCCGGGGGAGCTGGGCCGGGCAGGAGGAGGGGCTGCAGCCGCTCTGAGGGCACAGAGGAGCCTCACAGACTCAGGAGTTTCTAGCTGGCAGCACAATGTCGCCTTTCTTCCCTGACTCGGGCCCTCTCTGTGTATCGTTCCCTGGGCTGTGTGCAGCTACACAGCTGATTTGCCTCTGTGATGCCAAAGCCTCCCAGGATTAAATTAGGAAGGTCTTCCCTTCTCCATCCTGCTCCAGTTACAGGGCAAGAGGCTGTGTCTGTGCTGCTGCAATCCTCTCAGCTTTGCTGCTTGCCCAGATCTCCCTTCCCTGGCCTCCTTGCTCAGCAGGAGCCCCTGGGTGTGTGGTGCCACCTCCAGACAGTTTTGGCACGGTAGGGTTTGGGCTAGGCAGAGGTCTGGGCTGTCTGTGCTCCTGGTGCTCCTCTGTGGTCAGCAACGTGATAAGCAGAGGGCAAGAGGGGTTGGGACAGGGAGAAACCTCAGGGACAGGAGGAACCTTCTAAATGGGAAGCCACATAAACCCAACTCCCTTTGAAAGCTCAGATCGTGGCTTCTATTCCTGGTTCTATCAATCTACCAAATCAGTCTATCCAGAATTTTCAAAGCAGATTTTTTTAAAGGGAGAACTTAAATTGTTGCTTGCTAGGTCCTAAATTTCCAGCCCTTTACAAAGCAGGGACAGGTACTTCCAAGCTGGGAAGTCAAACATAGTAACCATGTTGTAGAGTCATGTTCTAAAACCCATGTTTTAGAAAAGCCATTGACATTTCTGTGTGCGTGAGTTGGGAATGGTGGTGATGTTGATCTATAACTGCAATCTGCAAAAGCCCCAAGCAGGAGCTTTTTACAGCATGTTGCGTGAGAGGATACTCATATAGCAAACAGAGGAATTTCTCAGCTGCCTGTAATGGGCAGCTATGAATTGAGTTGTAGGGACAGAGGTGATAGAGTTTCAAAACAGCTGCTACACTGATGACTTGTGGGGGCCTAAAATTAAAGCCTAGGTCAGTTTTCAGTCCCAAAGCAGCACTTTGGGCAGCCAGCACTCATCTGTCAATAATATTCTTTTTTTCCCTTTAAGAGGAAACAGAAAGTAAGTTAAGCTGCTGTGACTCAGGAGAAAATCTGTTGATTTAGAAAATATTTTAAAATCACATGCAAGAAATACTTATTATTTACCAGTTAATTATTTCTAGTAGGTGTGAGTGGAGGAAGGCAAAGTGATCTCATTAACTCCTGCCAGAATCTCCTCTCTGGAGGCTTTGTAAAGACTTTGGAGGCAGGAGTGTTGGGCTAGAAATCTCAGGAATTACCTCTTTAAGTATTGATGGTGCACCTAGTACAGTGGTGTCTGCCTTATTTTTTTTGTAGGCTGCCCTTTCCCTGTTACTGCCAAACTGCAGTAAAGTGTTCTATTGCAATGGGACTGGTCCAAGTTTTACTCTGCAAACATTTGAGCAAGTCCAGCCAGTCTTTTGGGATTTGCCTCATAAATATCTGGTTTTGCATTTGGGCTACTCTATGTCCAAGCCAGCCCAGCTCCCTTGCAGTCCCGAGCTTTGGGAGCACGCCCTGGGTCTGCCTTTGGCAGGAGTGGGCTGCAGTGCCAGCCTGGCCACCGTGTGGGAGTGTTGTGCTACGATTCACAGAGCTCTGAGCCTGCCGTCTGCAGTGTGCAAGCAATTCTCCAAAAAGAAAAACCAGCCTCACGGGTGGGTCGCAGCAGACTTCCACAGGACTCAGTTGCTGGCAGTGACTCTCGGTAAGGCCAGCCTGTTCCTCCCACTTCGTGTTCCACAAGAAGCAGCAGTTGTCATTGTTTGATTTGGCTGAGAAAAGCAGTGTAAGACCCTTGGGTGTGACCCCGGATTTGGCCGAGGGGCACGGGACTGCACAGCAATTAAATTCCAGTTCAGTGTTTGTCTCACTCGCAGTGATTTACTTGTATCACAAGTTCCTGCAGAGCCCCAGGTTTCTCTGGGCTGCATCCCTCACCCTGAGCCCTCTGTCTCCACTCTGATTTTGTGCATTGCTCTGAGGAATTCCATCCACTCTGCCTCGCTGCTTTTCCTCTTGTCCGGTGGGCAGAATCCAGGCTGAGGGATGTCAGCAGGAGAGGGAAGAGGGGATGTTAGTGGGGGCACCGTGGCCTTGCAGACATCCCTGGAGCCCTGGCAGTGAGGGCACCGGTGAGACAGGGCTGACGAGAGGTGGCTGCAGAACAGCGCTGGTTGTGCCTGGGCTTTGCCTGGCGCGCACAAAGGGTTTTCACATGCATGGCCAAAGTCCACAGCTCGCAAGGAGCATGGCTGGGGCAGAGCCAGATCTGCTTCATGGCCTTCCTTCTAGCCACACTTTATGTCAAAACACACCCTCAACCCACCATCCTGGCAAAAATAACTCGGGGAGGAAGTTTCTCTGCCAGAAGTGCACAGAGAGGTGGGACCCCCCTCCACAGTGCTGCTTCAGGCTCGCTAGAGCCTCTCCAGTGAAAACTAAGAATTTGCTGCCATCTGTAGACATTTGGGTGCTGTTCAGGCTGTTTCCCCAGCCCTGCTCCCACAGCCCTTATATAGGCAAGACAGCCACTGCAAAACCTCCCCGGTCCCAAGGCAACCTATTCCTTTCTTCAGCATTTTGCCATCTAAGGTAGCTTGTACCGTCTCCAGCTTATTTATTCTTCACTGTTGGATGCCAGTGCTGTGAGGAGGGTTTCAGCATCCAGCTCCACTGGTTGCAGGCAGAAACTGGACTTTGTTGGGGGGCAGACAGCGATTCCCTTCGGAATGGCTCTGACAAAAATAAAGTCTGTCCTGTGATGGGTGTGTTGCTGAAGTCCCACAGTGGCCAGCAAGCTTTTCCCAGCGTGGCTGTGCTCCAGGGGCACCGACAGCCTCTCCTGGTGGGGCTGGCTGCATGGCAGGGACCTGTACTCACACTGCACACCCTCCTGTGCTGTCCAAGCTGGAACCCCCACTTCCCTCAGTGTTTCTGTGTCTCTGCAGACACAGAAGGCCACGCTGCCCTCTGGCCTGCCTGTGCTGCTGCTCCCCACCCTGCTGAGCCTCCTTCTCCTTGTCTCCACCGTCCTCCAGGAGCTTTACCTCTGAGACATGCTTTGAGGTGGTGATCTGCCATCTCCCCTCTTAGGGCATCCTCTCTTCCTCAGGCCAGGAAAATAGCCCTGAGATGGTGAGGGAGTCCCAAACACCTTGGAGAGCACAAGATGTTACATCATGGGGAGCTGTTTCCAGCCTGCAGTGTGTTCCACACCACGGCCTCTGGTCAAACATCTCCTTGATGGACTGAACCCCAGCCATGGAACTGAGATGTTCCAAGCATTAGCACAGTTCCCTGGTGCCATTCGATCTTGTGTGCCAACCTCAGCCCCTCAGCAGACAAGGAGCAGGGCTCCCGACCCACGTCTCTTGCAGACCAGTCCATCGTAGCAGAGGAATCTTCCTTCACTCTCCCCAGCGCTCCCGTGCCGGGGCCAAGGCTGTCAGAGCAGGGGAGGGAGACAGGGGGTGGATGCAACAATTCATGGTGCCCCACTTCTGCCTTCTAGTTCCAAGGCCAGGCCAACCTGCACGTGTTTGAGGACTGGTGTGGCAGCTCCATTGAGCAGCTCAGGAGAAACCTGCACTTCCCCCTCTTCCCTCATGTGAGTAAGACCACGGCATCCATCGTCCTGCACTTCCCAGCTCAGCTTCCCTGGTGGATCACCTCTGCTTTCCTCACATCCTGTCCCTATCTCCCTCTGTCCTGCTCTTTGTTAACGTCCACCACCTCCCTCTCAATCACCTCCTCTGTCCTCCTGCTGAGGGAGCAGGAAGCTTTCACAAGGCTTCAAGTGTGGCAGCTCTTCTGCTGCACAGGGGAGGATCATTTCACACATGCTGGCCTGCCAGGGCTCGGACATGGCCTGAAGGAGCCCTGTATTTGGTGCTTTCCTCTCAAGTGGCAAGGGAATGCCACATCCTGTCCCCACTACCTCAATGGCATCCCTCATGCAGCTTTTCCCTCCTCAGCAGCACCTGCTGCACCTCATTTCTTATTTGTCTTTCCCTCTGCCTCCATCACATCCCATACCACTTCCTCATCTCAGGGAAAACCCTCTGCTGATCTGTCCCAGGATTTTTGATTCTCCCCTTGTTCCTGTCACATGTAAAATTATTTTTATAAAGTTTTTCTTCTTTCCCTTCAGACAAGAACTACTCTGAAGAAGCTGGCTGTGTCCCCAAAATGGACCAACTATGGTCTCCGGATATTTGGCTACCTGCATCCTTTCACCGATGGTGAGGACTCTGAGCAGCTGTGCTCCTGTCTCCTGTCAGCTCCCGCTCCCTCCCCTCCTGGTGCTGACTCCTGGTGCCCTCCCCCTGGCAAGCCCAGCGCCAGGTCCCTCTCATGGGTGGTGTGTGTGACTGGCCGTGGCCTTGGCACAGCTGGAAGCACATCTGCCACCCTTGTAGGGTGGAAAGGAAAAGCCCAGAGGAAAGCAGATGGGAAGTGCTGGATAAATAACAATGCTGCTGCGAATGCACAGCCCCGTGGTGTGGATGTGGGCACGAACAATCCCCGAGCTTTTCCTCCCTCCCTCACATGGCCAGGGCTGTCCATGACATCACCGATGTCCCTGCTGCTCCCCGGGTGCAGGGGTGCCATGTGGCAGCAGCTGGCATCTGTGTCCCCCAGCAGCCTGCTGGCATTCTCCAGCGCTCTGTCACAGCCCTGGCCTGCAGCTGCTGTCCCCGTGACCCCAGACACACACGGAGCCTCCAGCACCTCTGTCTCCCTCTGTGGCTCCACGTGCACTTGCTTCCTCCATCCAAACACAGCATCTCACACCAAAATTTGCTCTGGAAGCAAAAGGGGTGTCAGGGGAGGCTTTGCATTGACTTCTCTGCTTTCCAGGTTAGATGTCAGGTGGAGCCAATGCAGGAGGGGCAGTGAACCAGTGAAAGGTTGCTTTCAGTCACGGCAGAGTTTAGAGAGTTCAGAGAGGTTCAAAGGCGGGAAGGTGATAATATAAAAGGAAAGGTGTGGTCTCACCAGGAAAAAGGGCAAAGACAACGTTTTAGAGGAGCAGGGTCAATTCTGTGCACAAGCCCTACTTACTCCCTCCATCTCTCGACAGGGGAGTTTCAGTTTGCCATTGCTGCAGATGACAATGCTGAGTTCTGGCTGAGTCCAGATGAAAAGCCCTCTGGTCTCCAGCTGCTGGCCAGTGTAGGCAAGGTACAGTGCATGCTGCACGGCTTCTCCCATCAAGGCTTTAATGTTTCTGTGGGAACAGAGACCCTCCTGACTTGCTGCTTCCTTGGACTACCCAGGTTTCTTTCCCTGCCCAACTACAGACGACATCAGCACAGATGCCAGATGGGTATGACATGTGATACCTTAAGCCAGTTACCTCGGGGTAGTGCTGTTGGGAGTCCATTGTTCTCAATTAAGGGACTCAAATCTGTCCACAGGTGATAGATTTCACAGATGACTTACCAGGAGGAACTGGAGGGAAGAGGAAGCTCAATTTCTCCTTTTTATCTTTGTCAGTGCAGTAACAAGGGAAGAAACTCATCTTAACTAGAGCTGTCTGCTGTCTCTTCACAGACAGGGAAGGAGTGGACTGCACCAGGAGAGTTTGGGAAATTTCACAGCCAGAAGTCAAACATGGTGAGGTGAGTGAGCGAAGTCCCTCAGTCCCAGCCACCTCTGCACGTGACCAGGAAATCACAGGGACAAGGGAAAAGCACACAGGCTTGTCCTGAAGAGTTTAGCAATACAGAGAAAGGGATTACTCTGGGGTATTGCCAAAGCTTTGCTGATTTACTGCAGGAATGCAATGCTGAATTTTTATTCCCTGAAGCAATCAGCCACCAGCACATCCAGACTCCTCTATATGAGCCATATCCTGAGCTTCCTGCCTTGCAACTGGCCAGGTTTCCTAGAGGCCAAAACCCAGCAGGTGACACAGAGAGGGAGTTGTTCAGAATTAACTGAGAAGGGTCTGGAGTGTTCCAGGTGCACAGATGAAGCTACCTATCTCCCTGTCAGGATCTGGATTTTCTTGGCAGTGCTAACCCTGCCTACCCTGAGAATTAGGTTGTTTCATGGGTGTGGTTGCTCTCCACTCATCTGCTGAAAAGCTAAGAAATGTTCCTTAATGCTCCTGGTGACAGACACCTTGTTCTTCACAGGTTGTCAGCAGCAGGCAGGTACTACTTTGAGGTGCTGCACAAGCAGGATGACAGAGGAACAGACCATGTGGAAGTAGCAGTGAGTCTGTGGAAATGGTGGTCCTGTATGCATCCCCAGGGAGCTCAGAAATTATGTTTGTAACCATTTCCCTCCTTTCCCAGGCCTCAGCTCCTCATTGCAGCTAATCCCTTCCAGAGCCCTTTCTTACTTCTGTGTGGGATAGTCAGGGCCTCTTCCTCTGCTTGCTTGGGATAGATCTGCCTCCTCCAGTCTCTGTTGCAGCTTTTTGGCTTTTCCTAGTGTGGATGTGTCCTGGGGGATGTCACCTCATTCCCAGTCTTTTGCTGCTGAGTAAATTCGATCTTAGTGGGGAGAAAGAGAAAGCTGCAAGCCCATGTGGTGAAAAACATCTTCTGCGTGTTCCTTTTGTCCAGGCTTGGTTAACTCCATAGGCACTTCATTTTAACGTGTTTCTCTGTTACAGTGGAGACTGAATGACCCAGAAGCCAAGTTCAAAGTCATTGACTCCCAATATCTCTCCCTTTTTGCTAGTAAGTATCTTCATCACAAGTCTTCCCAAGCACGTCCCCATTCCTCCTAAATGTATCAGCATCCAGTGTTTCACCATGAATCATTGTCTAGCCAGGAAAATACCAGGCATACACATCATTGGGAGAAAAAGGTGGAGACAGTTCAGGAGAGACTTCTGGACAAGAGTGTGACTCATTATTAAACATAGGAGAATCAGAAGTAAGACTGGAACATTATTTCAGGGAAGTCTAGAGGTAGTGAGGAAGGGCAGAGGGGAGAGTCTGCAAAGGTGAGAAGTGTTCTAGACTGAGAGTAACACAGGATGGGGTTTGCTTGCTGAGAGCCAGGGGGGATGTGAGTTCCACAGTATGGGAGCTCTGGGGTGCAGCTGGACAGGACCAGAGGAGAAGGGGCTGCTGTAGCACTTCAGGAGATCTCACTCTGGGTCCTGAGCACAACAGGATACACTGGCAGTGCTGGGGGAGGCTGCTTTGTTCTGCACCAGCCTCAGGTCTCTTCAAGTTGGTGCTGGGTTGCTGCAAACACATCGGTCCAGTCCCTCCTGTCTTGTAAACCCTTCTTAGCACATCAAGTGGTGGCATTATCAGTTAAGAAGCTCCTTAGTCCTGTTTACCCTTACCCAACTTTGTCAGCATCATTTTCCTCTGCCAGTATTCCCCCTTTCCATATCTACTGCTCTTGCCTTCCAACATTTCTGGGCTTTTTTCCATACCAGCCCTTTTGTGCATGGAAGACTCTCTGGTGTAATCGAGACATCTCTTTGCTGTGTCTTGGATTGCAACCTGTTGCTGTATTTTCTGCAACCTCCAATTTGGCTAGGACTGGGCTTTCCATTAGGTCTTCCATCTTCATCCTTTTCCCTTCTGCTCTTTTCATCTTATTAATTACCTGTAGAATAGAAGACTGACATCCCAGAAGATCCCTTCATGATTAGGTACAGTGCTGCAGTCTCATTTTTATCTCTCACCTTCTGGCCATAGTTTTTCCCTCTTTCATATTAGCCTTTGGCTTTATCACATGACATCCCATTCTTTCTGGGGTTCCATGTAGTTCAGTACCCAAAAGTTGCACACCAGTGCCCTTGGCAGGATTGCTTTTCCCTCGTGGATATTTATTCAGTTCCCCTCATTTTAGAGTAAGATCCATGGAGACGTGGAGTCCTGTGACAGCAGCACCCAAGGGAAAATGTAACCAATACCCAGTCTTGAGTATGAGCTTCCTGTTGCTCTTGGCTTACTGTGGGGCTTCATTCCCTTTCTGGAGTAACATCCTCCTCAGCCACTGAAGATCTTTCCCCAAGGTCCTGATCCTGCTCCAGCACAGGCAAAAGCTTTGCTCCTAGCTTCCTCCTCCCATTCATCCTTCTTTACCTCCTTTGAAAAGAAACTCAATATTCATAATACAGAGGTGTCCAGTAGTTCCTGCCAGCACGGGGCCTATTCAGCACAGCACTGCTAGTGTGTCTGAGGCAGGAGGTCCTTTTCCTCTGCTCTTCATCACTCTGTGTTTGCTTTCAGTGATAGCCCTGTTCCCACCCCACAGCTTCTGTACCTCCAGCCTTTCCTTTGCCTATGTCAGAGACAGCATTAGTGCCATGGCTGCAATGCCACTTGGAAAGGGCTGGCATTGGAGAGAGTTGCTTTTGGGACAAGGGACAAACTAGCCCTTGCCTCCCCCGTGTGTTCTCTCTCTGGATTCCAGACGAGACGCATCTGAAGATGGATGAGGTTGGGCACATCCCGCAGACACTGGCCAGTGACAGGAGCCAGGCTGCTGGCAGTGCCAGCAGCAGGGCACACCCAGCTGACATGCTGAAGCCTGACCCCCGGGACACTCTTTATGAAGGTAAGACTTGCAAAGCAGCTGAGGAGGTGACTGCAGCCTGTGCAGGAAGGATTGTCCTCCTACGCCGCAGTTATCCAGGCCATGCTTTTCTGTTCCTGGTGCATAAGAGAGGGGCAGCTGCAGTATCAGTTCCTGTAGGAGAAAAAGCACAGCCTAAAGCCAGCTCCTCGTTCTTGGCATCCGGCTCACACAACATCCCCAAGCATGTTTTTGTGTAAGCGTCCTAAAGGAATGTAAAGAGTTGAGCTGTGCAAGAAGGTTTGTTTAATCTATTTCTTAATATTTCACATGGATAAATAGAACCCAGGGACAGGAGTAGCTGAGCTGGTGCAGGGGTTGCAGCAGGGCTCCTCCTGCAGCCCTTGCCTGCGTGTTCCTTCTCTGCAGTGCCCCTGCTCAGCAAGTCCCATGTGCGCCAGGCCCTGCCAGAGTGTCCCTACAAGCCCAGCTACCTGGTGAATGGATTTCCTCTGCAGCGCTACCAGGGACTCCAGTTTGTGAGTTGGATATGGATTTCTGAACTGCGTGCTTGCCCAGGGGTACACAAGGAGGAAGGAGGAAGATCCCATTAGCCATGGGGCCAGATCTTGCCTTCACATAAAGCCTCACAATGGCTGAGGATTTCGTTCTCCATGGGATGTGTGGATTACTAAAGCCACAGACATCTCTTTGGGAGGACTGGCCCCCGTCTCTCCCACTTAGTTCTTACTCTGTTGTAGGACTTAAACTCACAGTTAGAGGGGTGGACAGATGCTGAGAGAGAGAGGAAAGGGCACATCCATACCCATATCCTAGCATGCTTCCTTCTGTTTTCCATTCTCACAGCCTGCTACTGAGAGGCAAAAAGTCAGTGAGCAACTCCTGCTCCCTCTAAAAAGGGCTGGTTACCCTGCAACTATGTCTGGGTCACCTTGTGACTGATGTCTGGCATTTATGAGGGTTTTACTTTGTCTTTCTCCCTTCTTCCCAGGTTCATTTATCCTTTGTTTACCCAAATGATTACAGCCGCCTGAGCCACATGGAGAAAGACAACAAATGCTTCTACCAGGAAAACCCTTACTATTTGGAGAGGTAGCATGCTGTAAATGTGGCTTTACTAGCAGGGTGGGGAGGAGCTTGAAGGCAGGAATTGGTGTGGAATTTCAAGCTCACTTCTGTAAGATTTTCTTAATTCTTAAAGATCCCCTAAATCTTGCAAAACATTAAAGCATTTATGGTTTCTTTTAATAACTTAATAGAAATTATGTTTAGGTCTCAAGGGGAAGCTAGCTGCACTTTTCTTGCACTGCCACCCCAGCAGCTGAGTCAGAGCATGTTTGTTCTCTTACATCAGGGACTGTAGTCCCAGCAAGCTTGGCTTGACAGTGCCTGGAGCCTCCTGATAGCTGTGTCTGTGAAAGCCAAACCCTGCTCACCACCAGGCCTCTCTCTGGGGGAAGAAGTGCATGTCATTCATCTTCAGTGGTGCCCAGATCCCAATGGTGGCCCCACAAGGGAACTGCCACTTGCATGCTCCCTCCCTGCAAGTCAGACACCTTGTGGAAGGACTCCCAGCCATTCAGGAGCACTTTTTGCAGAATAAGGAGGGTCATTTTCCTAGTGAGATTACTGATGATGACCTCCCTGTGCTTGGGATCTTCTTTGTCCTTCCAGGAAAGGGCAAAGTAACTTCTGTCAAACTCGTGTTTTGCTCTTCCCTCTGCAGATTTGGATTTTACAAGTACATGAAAATGGATCGGCCAGAGAAGAGCCTGGACTCTGGAGAAAAGACAGAGCAGCCAGGTAGGGCCCTAATGTCAGAAGCCAGAGGATCCTTTTATCTGTCACTTTTGTGTGTGGTCTTGCAGCACCAGCTGAAAGAAGTTGTTCGCTTTCCGTGCCAAGGAGGGCTCAGCATTTCCCTGTCAGATTGCTGTGTCTGGGAGAAGACTTTTGCTGCCACTTTTACTTCTCTTAAGGGTGGCTTGGGAGCTCACCAAACAGTGGGCTGCAGTAGACAACGTGACAACTCTCAGGCCCACAGCTTAGCTGAGGTGCAATTCTAGCAAGACCATGGGCAGGAGCAACACCAGAGCCAGAGGTGTGCAGTGTGGCAGCCTGTGGCTACACCTGCCCTGCAGAGCTGTGGCCAGACCCGGCTAAAGGCAAAGCCAGACAGCTCCACAGCCTTTGGCAGTGGTGGATATGGGTGCTGAGGAGCCTGGTGGCAGCCAGAGCACAGCTCCCGTGTTGGGAGAGCATCCCTGTCCCTCTGAGCAGGAGAGAAAAACTGAGAGGAGGAGGTGAGCAGTAGCTGCCCCCTTGCCTGGTGGGTGCCTGGTCAGGGCAGGGAGGGCAGTGGGAGGATGCCAGAGGCATAACTTGGATTCTTCCTGCAGGCTCCCAGGAGGGGAACCTGGATGATGTGCAGTACGAGGAGCAGGACATGGAGAGCACCAGTGCCCCCGAGCACGCTGGCACAGGGAGGGCAGAGCCAGCAGGCAAAGCTCCCATGCTGGTCAGCGAAAATGTCCACGAGTATTCCCTCCAGGACCGCCGCCGGCTCCTCTCGGTGCTGGGTAGCAGTGCAGGAGAGGAGATGCAGGGGAGAAGGACGAAAAGGTCTGGGGTCAAATCAGCTGTGCTGGCCTCTGCCAAGCAAAGCCTCAGCCTGACCGGCCTAGAGGGAAACCCAGTAACAAAGAAACTCCATTTAAAAGCTGGTATCAAAGACAATTCCAGGAGCCCTCCGCAGCATGCCAGGGCCGTCCCGGGGAGAGCGCCTGTCAGAAGGGCAAACCCTCCTTCTAGGACTGTGTCCCAAAGGCAGCAGCCTCGTGGTCATCCCAGGAGCTCAGGGGTCACAATTCCCAACGGGATGGGACCTGAAGGAGATCTCAGCGCCACCAAGGACAGGCTGCTGCCAGGAGGCATCGTGCCAGCTGGGAAAGGAGGCCCGGTCTCTGGCAAAGGCAGGAGAGCTGCAGTGAGTGCTGGCAGCTCCAGCCAGCAGCCTAGGCTGCCACAGTGGCTGAGCCAGGTGCAGCCCTACCTTGCTGAGCATGAGGAGGCCAACAAGGGGGATGGAGAGGCACAGATGGCATCTCCTGTGAAGGGCAAGTCTGGAGGAGCAGCAGAAGAGGAAGAGGTGGATGGGGAGCCAGAGGAGGAAGATGAGGACGATTTTGATTATGTACCAGTGTTTGACCAGGCAGTCAACTGGGAGCAGACCTTCAGCATGAGCAACCTGGACTTCCATATGCTGCGCACAGACTGGATTGACCTGAAATGCAACACCTCGGGAAATCTGCTGCTAAGAGAAAGGGAGGCCCTGGAAGTTACACATGTCTTCCTGAGGAAGCTCAACCAGAGGACTAAAGGGTAAGGCACAGTGAGAAAACCAAGGGACACTGTCCCGGAGCTGGTTTACCGTGCTGCACAGGGAATACCTGTTGTGTGAGTAACTGGTGGGAATCAGAGGATGAACTGGTAGATAAAATTTCAGGCAAAAAATCTGCGTAAAACACTGGACTTCAGGCACACCTCTTTTGCCTGAGAAATGGTACCAGCTTTTGCTGGTACTCTTGTTACATGGTCTTGGTATGGTTCTTTTTCTTCTCAAGGCTTACCATCCCTTCTGGCAAACAGAAACACTTCCTCTAGCCTCCATAAGCTAAGCAGTCTAACTCCTGACCCTTCTGTTGGGCTGACCTTAATTTTTATAATTTTTTTACAGGTCTTTTCCCATGCAGGTTTCAGTTGGTGTTAATGTTCCTATACATAAGTGACCAGTATCCTGGATATTTTATGGAATGGGTGTTATTAGCTTCTAATCCCTGCTGGAAGCAGGCCTAATACTACATATTAAGAACACATTTGCTTTTTCAGGGTCACATCAGTCACAATCAAGTGTAACTGATCAGTACACACAAGCTTTTCTCAGGATTTTTAACTGACGAGCATCTATTTTGTAGCAGAAACTCTCCTTACGATCTGAAAGGACATGACCTGGCATTTCCTCCAGTGTTGGCCATTCTGAATCTACAGCTCCTGCCAGTTTTTACTGTATGATTGCTCAGTCCTACTCCATGTTCTTGTTTGATAAGCTGTCATGAGCCAGTTTCAGTGGCTCAAACACGCTCCTTGTGCCAAGATCGTTGTAGGTGGTGTTGAATACACTCGCTATTATATATATATATATATATATATACCAGCCCTACACGGTCACTCAGACACACTTGTTATTTTCCATGTCACCTTTATTTCATTTCTCCTGCCAAATATTTCCTCTTGTCTGGAATCCCAGGTCTAATCCCACATGCTTGTGGATTTAGGAGAAAACAGGTGCTAAGCATTCCCATGGGACTTTGGAAGCAGTGCAGCAAAGCAGGGGGAAGCCGGGGACGGAAAGGTTTGTGCTGACCCAGAGGAAGGAGCCCAGCAGGGCTGGAGCTAAGAAAGGGGCTGGTGTGCAGGGATGTGCCCAGGGATGTGTCTCCTGCAGGCGCTTCCAGCTGCGGCGCATTGTGAACGTGGAGAAGCGGCAGGACCGCGTGCGGGGCAGCCGCTACCTGCTGGAGTTGGAGCTGCTGGAGCTGCGGGAGCAGGGCAGGCGCCGCGTCCGCCTCTCCGAGTACGTCTTCGCGCAGGGCTGGCAGGGCAGCGGCGGCGCCCAGGACGAGGAGAGGAGGATGAGGAACCTGGCGTGGGGCCGCCGGCGTCACCTGATGGCTGCGGGGAGCGAACCAGAGCTGTGCTGGCCCCAGGGGTTCTCCTGGAACCACCAGGCTGTGGTTCACTTCGTGGTGCCAGGTAAGGGGGACCTGCCTCCCCGGGACATCATGGGTTGTACGGTGGGTGGTTCCTATTAGGGCAGTCCTGGACAGTGGGTGTGAGCCGGTGACAAACATCTTACTTGAGCCACTTCCAGTTTCTGTTCTCTCCAAGTTAAATACCCTCAGAAACGTGAGAAGGCCCAAGCACCCATGGCTTGTAAGCTTAGAGAAAACCCCTGTCACATGGTGGGAAAGAACCCACAGATTCCTTGGGTCTCTGGACCAGGTTTTCAGCCTGGGCCTATTTCATCATCCCTGAAAGGCTGTTGGGGTTTAACAGAAGGCAAGAAGCCTCGCCTGTTGAGAAAAAACACCACAATTGAAATCAGTTTGCTTTGATTCTCTCTCTGTTGCAATACAACCAGTGAAAAACCAGGCACGTTGGGTACTACAGTTCATCTCTGACATGGAAGAGCTATTCCGAGTCACCAAGGATCCCTACTTCAGCATCATCATCACAGACTACAGCAGTGATGACATGGATGTAGAGAAGGCTCTGAAAAGGTCTACCTTGCACAGGTGGGAGTACTGCTTGCTCTCAAAAAGCCACTGACACATGTGCCTGCAAATAGCACATCTGGCAGCCTCTGTGTGTTGCCCAGCCGCAGCCTGCTGCAGCTGGAACACAACAGACACCATCCATCCAGACCCTGCACATACACAGGAATACGGTTTTTTTGTGATGTGCATCCGCATATATATATGCGTGGAAAAGTGTAAGGCAATACCTGGTATAGTCTTCCAGCTAAATTTATTGAATTTGTCTCCTTTTTCAAGATTGCAAGAGAGAAGAGAAAGCAAGGCTCGCAGTGATGGGGCAGGGGGAGGACAGAAAAGACAAGAAAGCTGTGAGAAGTGGGACAGAGAGAGTGGAGACCTCTGCTCGCTGGAATGATCCTGCTCTGATCTGAAACAGCCTTGGCTGGTCATTTCCACTGCGTAACAGGGGTTTCCAGGTCTAGTCCTAGGACAGAGGTGGGCTAGAGCTGAGAAGAGTTTTGCTCGGCTCTGCGCAGGGGCAAGACTCTCTGGGCACACTGGGAGCAGGGCCAATGCTGGGCTTGTGCACTCCCCCAGCAAAGGTTTCCTCTGCTTCAGAGGGTGCACGGGGCACGGGCAGCTCCACAGCCCAGCACTGGTGTGGCACTGCCTGTGGTGCCTCCTGTGCCACTGAAGTGCCTCTCCCCTCTGACCCCCAGCTATCGGTACCTGAAGCTGGCAGGGAATTTCGAGCGTTCTGCTGGGCTGCAGGCGGGGATAGACCTTGTAACGGTGAGTCTGGGGGCCTTCGGGGTGGGCAGGGGAGTTTATAGTACGTGTCTGGTGCTGCCACTGCCGTTGGTACTGAACATGCTGGTTTGCAGGGAAGGGAAGAGCCTAGCAGATCAGTTCAAATGCAGATATGTTTCCTGTCCTTCCAGAGCAAAAGTCTCTTTATTCTGAGGAGCTTGTGCTCTGTTTGATTCTTGGTCCACCTGCTGGGACTGTCAGACAGGAGGGAAATCAGAAATCAGCAGTAGCATCTTTGTGATCCTGGCTCTGCCAGTGGGTATTTCCCACTCATTGAACAGCCACTCAATGGACATTTTGCCAGCCCTTGGGATCTCAGTTTCTGATGCAGTAATGAGATTTTGACTCCCATATCGCTGTCTTCCTGCCCCTCAAAAAAGACTTACTGATCAACCTAGTTTTTTATCCCAACCGGTACAATTGGTTCCAGGACCCGCACAGCATTGTGTTCCTGTGTGACCTCCACATCCACTTCCCAGCTGGAGTCATTGATTCAATCAGGAAGCACTGCGTGGAAGGCAAGATGGCCTTTGCACCCATGGTCATGAGGCTGCACTGCGGGATGTCCCCACAGTGGCCTGATGGTAAGAGGGCTCAGACTTTGGGAAATGGGAAGGAAGAAAGTGCCTGCCTCCTCTACATTTGTTCCTCTGGCACTGTCAAGGTCTGGAGCTTGAGGTACTTCCAGGTCCACAGGATGAGTGTGTGCTAGGCATGGGATGGGGTTTAACAGCATCAGGTACCTGGAATTGGAGATCAAAAAGCTAGCAGAGCCCTTTAGCTGATGTTTCTCCTGATTGTCTCCTAGGGCTCTTTATGGGTTTAAGGACCTTGGAAAAACCGTCCTTTATTCCTGTCTGCTCATACCTCTCTTTTCTTAGGGGGCACAGCCTGTCCTGAGGAGAGCTGGTAGACCAGAGGTGAGGAAAACTAAGCCAAGCTGGAGGGAGAAAAGCAGCATAGATCATCCTAGCATAGGATTTCCTTTAGACAGAGGTGGCCATCCTGAGCCATCCAGGCACAGGGAGACAACCCTGGGAAACTGAGGCACTCCAGGAACTGTGTTGTCAGCCAGGAGATGTGAGAGGCTCTGCTAACAAGTTGACAGGACAGACCATGCTGTCTGTCCACAAGCCTTTCTCACTCCCAAAGCTGATTGGCGTGGTTGGTTCTGCCTTGGTGCTGAGTTTACTCCCTGGTGTCAAAATTGTGCTAAAAGTAGCTCGAGCCTCACTCCAGCAGCTCTGCTGGAGCCATCAATGATTCAAAACACCAACAAAGCTGTGCCTCCTTTGTGCTCCCCTCAGGCTACTGGGAGGTGAATGGGTTTGGTCTCCTGGGCATATACAAGTCTGACCTGGACAAAATTGGAGGCATGAACACAAAAGAGTTTCGGGACCGCTGGGGAGGAGAGGACTGGGAACTCCTGGACAGGTAGGCATCCATTGTCATTGTCCAAGTGCTCAGGAGGGGAAGCCCATCAGGTCCTGGAGAACCAATGACCATGGGAGTGGGGATCTAAGGAGATTGAGATGACTATTGCCACCATAACCTTGGCCAGTGAGGGAGAGTCTTTGAGCATATGCTGACCTCAAACCTAGTAAGTGAGGAGACACAAAGCACTCTACTGCAGCCACTAGTAAGAGAAGAGCTGCTTTCTGCTGCCTTCCAGCCACGCTGCTGGTTGGTCTCATGCAGATCAGGCACTGGTGATCATGAAGACGTTGTCCTCTTCAAGCACTGCAGAGCACAGTCTGGGTCCCTCACATTTCCCATATAACATTTAGCAATTGAATTGCCTCGAAGACCAATTGGTGGGGAGGCATTTAAAGATCATGAGGTACTGTTACAATTTCTGAGAATTTTGTGATGAGGGATCTCTGCTGCACAAATCCTGGGCCTCTGGGTTTGTAGTTGTAGGGTTTGGGCTGTCCTGTCCTGTCTTTTCTGTCAGCTGACTGCAATCCAGTGCTGCCAGCTGTCTTTCCTCCTATCTTGGCACATGCAGGCTCTGACCAGTCCTGTTCTCTAGGGTGGGTAAACACTCAGAAAGTGTCATTAGATTCCTGATTGTGGATATGGGATACCCCTGAGCTATTCTGGACTATCCCATTTGCTTGCAGTCCCTTGTCAGCTGCACAACTTGACAGAGTTTTCCTGAGGCTGAGTTCCTCAGTATCCTTGTGATGAAATTTTCCCTAAGTCTGCTCTTCTTTCTGCCAGGATCTTACAGGCTGGGCTGGAAGTGGAGCGTCTCTCCCTGAGGAACTTTTTCCACTGGTTTCACTCAAAGCGGGGCATGTGGAACCGGCGCCAGCTGAAAACGCCGTAGCCTTCAAGCCTGGAGCTGTTCGGCAGCACTGTCCAGCACCTCATCCAGATGTGCACTTTACTGGGGCATGCACCCCAGTGCCCAAACCCTTCCTCTGCCTCCAGAGCCCTCTGATGGCACAGCACAGCTGAGGAAGGGGTCATCAGGCTAGCAGAGAGGGAGCTTCTCTTGTCAGCTGCTGCAGCCAAGGCGTGGGGTCTGTGTGTGGCTGGGAAGGCGTGTGGGGGAGATGCTGACAAGGGAAGGACTTGTGTTTCCTGCCATGCAATCTGGTGGAGGGTACAGTGGGAGAGGTGCCATGTTTCCTGTCAAGCCTTGCACCAAACAAACACAACTCACAGCTAAGCCCAGGGTGGTTTATTTAGTGCAACACAGCTTCTCTTCCAGAAGAGAATGAAAATGAAAATGAAAACGAAAATGAAAAAAAAAAAAAAAAAGAACCCACAACCGTCCCCATTTCCTCCCCTTCGCCATCTCTCCAGTGTTGATGATTTTGGACAGGGGACCAAAGTTCTCTGATCAGTATTGCACCCACATGCCCATGTGCTGACTCAAGGAAATCTGGATGCAGAGGAGCTGATAGGCACTTTAGGCTGCTGGTGCTTAGATGTTTCTCTGTGCTTTTCACTTCGGTCATTATGAAAAACTGTGCTCGTGTTCAGCAAATTATGGGCCGTGAGTGGAGATGCAAATACATTTCCCTTTCAAGAGTCACGTTTGTCTGTAGCTGGGCGAGCTGGCAAGGGTGATGTTACAGTTCCACCTAAATTATTGACCCACTCCCTGAGGGTAGTGAGGGGCTATACAGAGAAGCTAACAGGGCATCTCAGGAGGAACTTTGCAGCCTTATCTGACAGACGTGTGTTTGTCCTAACAATATCAGGGAAACCCTAGCAGGGAAGAAGTGGCAATATTTTATTAGTTGAAATATTGTGATTTGTCAGAAGAGGAGACAGAGTCTTCTGCTCTCAAAATCCTGTACATTTATGCAGCATCTAAAAGTTAATTGAATAAGTTATGGCCTCGCAGTTGTGTCTTGTCATGGTTTGACTCTTATGTAGAAAGAAGGCTTCTTGGTTGGAGAGGCAGCACAGCTGTTGGTGCTTTACCTCTGGAACAGCCCTGAGAGCTCTGGCCTGGTAAGGAGGAGGTGGCCTCAGGTCTTGGCACGTGCACTGGGTGTAACAGAGTGAGGACAGAAGAGGGTTGGGTGAGCAAAAGGATGGGCAAACCCATGATGTCATTGATGCAAGGACTGTGGAGAGATACCACAGCTGGCCTGCTGCTACAGGGAAGTCTCATCCCCTGAAACTCCTGTTAGCGTAAGGCAAGATTTTTTATCCTGTAATCATTTTAGAAGACTATATAAACCTTAGAAGACTATATAAACCCAGAAATCCCAGCTCACTCAGTGCTTTACACTGGAGCTTCAGTGTCCCCATACCATGCTGAAAAGGTCTCAGACTTGAGGGGAGAGTGTGACATAAGATGCTGCTCATGGTGCCCAGTTCTGAGGGGAGTTGCTGGGAAGGAGTAATGGATGTATGCAGAATATAAGCAAAGCTGGCTGGTACTAGATTTTTTTCTCTTTGCTGATGGAGTAGATGCCAATTCAGAACAGGCATTCATTTATTACTGGGTCTGTGGTGCTTGACAAGTCCATCAAGTTCCACTATTGCAGTAGAAAAGTGAACATACAAGTTCTGGCACGTGAGATAGGAATCGTGTCAAATCATCTGCTTGCATTAGTCTGGGTTTTGTGAGTGATGGATTCAGAAAAAGTCAACCAGATACCACAAAGTTCTGCTGTGCAGTGTGCAGCTGTGGTGAGAAGCAGACAGGAGGTGGCTGTGTCTCTGAACCCATGGAGCCTTTGCCAGAATGGAGACGCTGAATGTCCCAGCAGAGGCAGCCTTAGCCAGCTGCCCAAGCCAGAGTAGTCTTCCTATTGAGGGAAAATACTTTACCCATGCAGATACTAAGAAATTAAATCACGGCAGTTGGGGTGAGAGGGAAGAGGCTGACAACAGTCAACACTTCTTTTTTTTTTTTTTAAAGTATTATAGGAGCTTGGGAGACCAGAGCCCTGTGATGCAATGTTGCAATAAGCTCTGTTTCTGCCTGGAATGTGCAGTGTCAGTCATGCTCTCAGTGTATGCCCCCAGACACAGGCACAACCCCACGAGTGTGCAGGTGAGCTGCTTTCCAGGCTCCAGGACTGTGCCTGCACAGCCTGCCCAGGCTGGCTGTGTCACGCAGTACCTCTGGAATGGGGAGAGGCTGTGGGGAGGGTGAGTGCTGGCACACAGCCAGGCACCAGCAAATGTAGCTGTCTGGGCCCATCAGGCTGGGAGCAGCGTGGTGCCTGCTCTGCACATGGAGACAGCTGCTGGATCTGGTGGCAGCCCCCGAGTCAAGTAGGGGAGGAGGAGTTCTTTGTGCCCTGTGTGTGCTTTCACATCTGTCTGCAGATGTGGTCTGCAGCAGCTGAAGTTGGCAGCTGGCATCCATCTGCAGGCACTGGCAGGAACTGGGTGCATGCAGAGGGTAACTCACTTGGCTTAAATGACATGAGTAGCCCTTCTTCCCCACCACAGGGGACAGTCAGCAAAGAGTGGACTGAGCAGGAGGGTGCACCCCTCACTGCAGCACTGCCAGCAGAATTTGAAGATTTTGCCCCCATTTTTCAGCTGTGACTGTACTCCTTCCTTTGCACCTTGTAACCCAGGCCAGGGGTAAGCAGAACTACCTCGTGAGGACTCCTTGGTGGAGATGTGAGGAGTTGCTGGTCTTCAGTCCAGTTTCATGATGGTCAGTTTCCCCACTGTCAAAGCTGCCATCTCAAATGTTCTTCCCTTTCAGTGGGAATTCTCAGTCGGTATCCAAGCTTTGCAGCAGTAAATGTGATTAATATTAATTGGCACTAGCTGGTAGCCTCCATGGAGGGGCTTGGAGAGCCCGTGGGGACAGAAACTGCCTTCCAGCTCACATGCTCAGCGGCCTCACTGCAGGCTGGAGGGAGAGAAGGGGCTCCAGACTCCCCAGTTTGCTGGCCAGCAGCACACCTTGCCGGAGCAGCACTGGGCTTTGCCCTGAGGCTGCTGCCCCTCTTCCAAAACAAGCTGCAGTTTTTCTCCCCAGACAGAGTCACAAAGAGGAGGAGAGCAGGAAGCACAGCAGGAGCAGATCCTTCAGCCATGCACTGAAAGGACATGGCCAGGAAGCTGACTCCCCTCAACAGCTGGTCACATTTTTGTCACCAGGATCTTTTTAGGAAGCTGTGCTGGAGTTTCTGGCCTTTGTGTGCATCCTGGCTGTGTCCTGCCTGGACAGCTGGAGGGAAGTCAGTGGCACAGGATTTTCCTTGCCTCAGGCCGGGAGCAAGCTGCTCCAGAAGCTCTGTGGCTGGGGAGATGATGGACCATGCTGCAAAAGAGCCCTTCCCCAGGGCAGGGTGTGACCAGGCTGAGGAGCCCGGGCCACCAAGTGTGAGATGCAGGGCAAGGGGGCCCTGCCTGCAAATGTGACTGTGTCTTCAGGACTGAATTGTGGTGCTCAGACTTGCTTTGCAGGTCAGCAAGGCAATGAAGTAGGGCTTTTAATTGGAGCAAAGTGTCTTGTGTGAATATTCTATGATTTGTTTCATCATTGTCTTAATGTTTACCCAGTATGAACATCTCTCCTTGTTGCCTACAAATGTCTGAAGTTGACTGGTTTTTAGATATAGATGCCTTGTGTTGAAAATCTGAGTTGTACCTTTGAGTTACCTGCCTTAAAGTGGCTCTGTGCCTTCAAGATGACTCCCGGGCCACCTCTCTGTTGGAGCTGGGGAATGTACAGATTGTCCCTCGTGTTTTATAAATACATTGTCTTCCTACAAGAGCTCTCTTCTGTCTGTGTGTTACTTGCACCTGCCTCACTGTGCAGCAGGGAGTAGGAATCAGGTGTTGCTGCTGTGTCTTCATCAGCTGCCAGCACAGGCAGTACCCGAGAGGTGACTCTGCCCAAGCCAGCGAGGGCTCTGCAGCAGGAGGTGGGTGGGAGATGCAGTGGGCAAGGTTAGCCAAGAGTGAGCCCTGTCTCAGTCCCCTCTCCATCTGCAGAACATGGGATGGCAGCCAAACAGTTTTCCTCCTGTCTGCATGGGTTTAACATGTGAAACAAGGTGAACAAGGTGGAAACTGTGGACAGATACACATTCCAGCAAAGCTTGAGTGTGCTGTGGTGAGAGAATGTGGAAAACAAAGTGGTCCTCCTGGCAAGCAGAGCACAGTTCCTGGAGAAGACTACAGGCGAGAGCCTAGACCTCAGCCACAGCCTACACAAAAGGGAGGTCAGCTCTTCACAACAACTGCTTATTTGGATTCAATTTTGGCCCATTCTCACTTCAGCTGTGCCTTTTTTGAGTATCAAAAGCTTGGCAGCCATGGGAGTCACACATGAAGAGGGGGAAAAGGCAGCCAAAGTTGCTAATGGGTGTGATTTCTCTATAACAAGAAATTATCAACATTAAAGGAGGTGGAGGGAAAGCATTCCAGTGTGCTGTCAGTCTTTTTCTTGCCTAGGATGAGTGACAGGAAGCTCCCTCTGCTTGTGCAGGCCTCGCATGCTGCCATACCCAATCCAGTAGCTCTCTGAAACAGTGATGAAGGTAAGATCTGGTAATGAAATTCCCCTCACTGCTTCTTTCCCAACTGAATCTTTTCTATTTTTCCCTCTCTTTACATTCAGTCATCAATGCTGATTGCTTTGCCTCCTGCTCCGTGAAGCAATGAGTCCTAGTGTTTGGGGTCTGCACGCAGGATATGAAATTTTTTACCTTTCTATCAACCCAGCCAGCCAGCAGAGGCTGAGAGGCCTTGGCTTGTGGTTTTGCTGTGCCTACAACTCATTCTGATCCATCTAGAGTGAAGAAGCATTTTTCTGGAGGAGGTGGGGTAACAGCCTTCCCAGAAAGATCCACCCCTCTTTGCTGCCAGTCCCAGCAGAGACTGAGGACCACGTTCAGCAGCAAACTCTGAGTCAGCCCAGGCCTGTCATCCTCAGGAAAACGTGGAGGACAAGTCTCTGCCTGCTCCACCAAACAGATCCCAGACTGTGCTCAGCTTTGCCACCTTGGATTCTGGTAAATCCAGAACTGGTACTTCCCACCCTACCCTTTTTATGCAACTTGACCTCAGCTCGGAGAAGTCACTGTCAGCTTCAGGGGCTGAGCTGCTGCTGGCCCATGGCCTTACCCACATCCTTCGTGGGCAAGGTCATTCACACCCTCTCCGAAAAAAGCACCACGTGACTGACACAGAAATTTGGTTTTGTGAAGCCAAATACAGAATACAGATGAAATCTGCCTGTATCTAAGTGTCAGACACTCCCAGTAGCTCCTGAAGACCAGTGTGAGGATGCTTTCATGGCATTTCTCTCTCCAGGGTGGCAAGGATGTACAAAATGAGAAGTTCATATTAAAATCTGATTCTGCAGTACAATGGAAAAAATCGTTTAATAATCAAAAGAGCATGTAATTATTCAAATAGGCACCCATAAGGCTATTAAAATACCATTTTTTAGCATGACTATAGAGTTAAAAAATCTAGGATCAAAAATTTTTACTCTCATAAAAATCTTGAAACTCATTAATTCAAAGGATTTTTTTTAAGGAAACAATTTTTTCTAATACAAGAGAATTACCAGAGCTGTCATTATAAACCAAATAAATTTTAAAACATTTATATTAGTGATAAGGCTGAATCATAATGGTGATTTTTTTAAATAAAGTAATAAGCTAGTCAACTGTAATTTTTCATTGTGGTAATAAGTGTAGGCTGTCTCCTTATGTATAATGTTTCTTCATTTGCTACTAAATATTGTCAGGCTATTCTGACATCATTCCTGATAGGTCCCTGCTGATGACATCAGACTACAATAACTATTTGCTGTCCTTGTTAATATTCCAATGGCAGAAATATCTGATTGTTTTCTTAACTATGTCACATTTAATTTTAAACAACTAGGAAAACATTTGAACTAGTTCTAGCTATCTTCATGTAAACACACCATTCTATCCTCCTAGGAAATCTTCTTTTTTAGTTTGAGGAATCCATTCCAACATTTGGGAGGTAAACTATTAGATAGAAGTGCTTTAAGGGCATCAGCTTATGTTTGAGACAAAAAGAATGCCGGGCTTATTTATTTAGCCTACAAAAATCATTCAGTCTTCTCACCAAATGAGCCAATATTGAATATGTGAAGCAGGCAGCTAAAATAAGAAAAGAGATTTACTTTTAAAATGTGTACCTGCTGCTGTTCTTGCAGTTTCCTCTTGCAAAGTTTGCTCTAGCTCGGAAAGGCAATGTTCCACCCCTCAGAACTGCAAAAGCCTTATAGTAAGGGGCCAGTATACTATGACACACACAGAGTTTTGAGGTTTAACCCACTTTTCTGGATTTCAATGGGCTCCTGCTGCGGTTAGTGGAAATGTGGAGAGCTGCACGGCTCGGATCCTGCAGGGAAGACAAGAAACACCAGTAAGGTCATCTCAGACTGCTCTGTGCATGGCCAGAGAGGAGCAGCCACAGGCACTGCTTGACACCACCACTGCCCTACACGTGTAGGGCGCTGCTCTTCAACACTTGCCCCTCTCTGCATCCCAAACCAGCCGTGTTTCTATAGAGGCTTTTGGGCTCCTTTCTCACCATAGCGTGTGTCTATTGAGCTTTCTTGTTGGCTGTTGCCCTGGTATGTTGCATTTAAACTGTTTACATTTTGCACGTCATGTAAGCAAGAAATGTGAATTTTGAACATGTTCCCTCCTTGGTGTGACATGGGAACCCAACAATTTGCATGAAGCCCCTTCTCTACGGGGCTTTCTTGAAAATGAGCATTAGGTGCTTAAAACAGTCCCTGCCAAACCACAGGGGTTGCTGTGAAGAGCTCTTCCCCCCCTGCCTTGCCCAGCACCTTCCTTTTCTTCTGCTGGGATAGTGCTGCCAGCTTGGGATTCCTCCCAGAGCACACTTGGTTTTCTTCCCCAGCTTCAGCTCCCATCCACAACTGCTATTCCTATCCACCATGAACTCTGCCTCCCAAAAATCACTTGCAGCTGATAAATCCCAGCAAGTGGGATGTTTGGTGTTCTTGCTTTAGAGACCAAGTAAGGAGAACTACTCCTCCTCTTAGGTAACTTGTTCAATGGTTGCAGGTTTTTGTGGGACAGTAATGTGCCTCTGGAAAGGCTTTGTTAATAGTGCAGCTTTGCCTTCTCCACCTTGCTGTGATGTTTTCTGAGACTGAGACCCCTCCCAGGGGCTGGCAGTGATGGAAACTCACCCTTTCTTACCTGAGTCCATTGTCCCATGAATTAATAATGTCCAAAATTCCTGGTAGGGTAGAGGCCAGTCTTCTGCACCCCGAAGGCTGTGATGAAGATGTTGAGGATGACTGTGATGAAGATGAGAGCTGTGGCAGCATTGTTGAGTATATTCAGGCAGGGTTGCTTTGCAATATCATTCAGGTTCAGACGAGCTGTGCCAAAAGAGAGGGGTGTTTGCAGACTGACTCCAAGCCCCCAGCTCCTGCCTGGTAAATGTCCTTGGTGCTCCTGGACACTGAGGTCACAGAAATGCTACAGCAGCCACAGCTCGCTCTAGGATGATATAGAAGGATGGAGCAGAGAAAAACTCATCTTTTGCCATGGAGGTGCCTGCAATGGGTCAACCCTGAACTGGCAAGTTACTGCTGCACTCTAGCCAGACACATGCCATGGTCCCCCCAACACTGCACGGCCATAGGAGGTGGTGAGGGCAGGCTGTGGGACAGGGGAGACAAGGGCAACCATGCTCTGCTGGGACTGGGAGGTCAGGTCTTCCTTGACACCCTATGTCACCTTCTTGGCACCCTAGATGTCACCTATGTGCTGACAGAGTTGCCAGCCCTGGTACATGGATGAGGTCAGTTCTGGCTGATGGAATCTGATCCCCTCAGACACAGCAACACCCTGGTTGCCAGGGCTGTCTGGCCAATGCCATGCAAACAGCAGCCTTGTTGTTGTCCCTTGTCCCCTTTCTCCTCCCAGCTGGCTCCAGCCATCACAGCTGCCCCTAGGAAAAGCTGTGGCGTGTGTGACAGGGGAAGGAACATGTCACAGATTTCCCAAAGCTTCCAATCCTCTGTCCCCCATAAAAACCCCATGTGGGATATACAGGAAAATGTAGTGTTTTGCAAGTTTTTAATGCTGGGAATGTGTTGGAGACTGAAATAAAGCAATTCCTGTATCAGATGGAGCCCTGGGCAAGCAGCAGCAAACCAATGCTGGTGTTAATGTGCTGTCTGTAGGGCACTGGGAGAGCTGTGGGATTGGTTAAATGTGAGCTTAATATAGGGAATACCTCTGCCTAAATTGTCCTGTTAAGTCCCAGACGAAGTAAGATGTAAAATACAGCTAAAATGTGATGTGTGCAAGAGCTGCCTGAAGGAGCACGTGACAGTGGGGGCAGCAAAAGGCCCACCTTGGCCAAACCCCAGATCTTTCACTGGGACAGGGGGTCAGCAGTGGGAAAGTGAAGGAAGAGCTGTGCTCAGAGATGTGCAAACAAGAAACAACCCACCAACCATTCTGAGTAACACAGGCTGCCCTACCACCCACATTAAGCTACCTCCAACCCTCCCATAGCCCTGGATGGAGCCAGAGGGGAATGGTTTGTGGGAAGAGGCTTCTCCCTTCCACCTCCATGCCAGCCAATCCACAGGGCACCCTGCCCCTGCAGCAGCCTGCGGGATGCACATGCCTTGGTGGGCACCTTACCAGTGATGATAAGCAGAATCCCAATCATCACCTGGAAGAAGAGGGAGATGCTGATGAGCACGATGAGGGTGGCGTAGTACTGGAAGGATGTGCCCTGCTCCAGCACAGCTTTGAGCTGGGTGACGTTGGCCATGAACAGTGCCACGTCCAGCATGCTCTCTGCCACGCTCTTCTTCGTGGCGTAGTGGTTGATGTTCATCGGCCCGTGGACCTGGAGGTGAGGATTCACACCCTGGGGAGACAGGAAGGACCATTGCTAAAGCAACAGACACAGCTGTGTCCAATGGCATGCTGCCTCCTCCCCGGGGTTTATCTAGAAGGCCTGGGTAAAAGTCAAAGTTGCATGTTTTAAACGTGTTGAGAGTATCCCGTTTTCCCTCACTGTTGCCTCATGGTATTAACAGGCACAAGATACTTGTGGTGATCAAGAGCTCAGCAAGGTTAAAAAAATAATGTATATTTTTGTGGAAATCAAGCTCATCCAGAGTTACCATAATGTAGATTATCCAAAAGCCAGGGATTTTGCAAGGCATAGTAAATTCTCTTCCTTCAGGACACATACAAGCCTCAAATTTACAGGGAATTAGAGACAGATCTTCTCTTTGGGTTGGGTGTTGTGTTTAATATCATTACCAATTATCTGGATGAGAGGGTGGAGGGCACCCTAAGTTTGCAGGCAACACCAAGTGGATGGGAATGTTGATCTGCTGTGGGGTAGAAAGGCTCTGCAGAGGGATCTGGACAGGCTGCATCAATGGACTGAGGCCACTTGTGTGAGGTTCAGCAAGATGAACAGCTGGGTCCTGCACTTGGATCACAACTCCATGAAGTGCTACACTCTTGGGGAAAAGAGGCTGGAAGGCTGCCTGGTGGAAAGGAGCTGGAGATGCTGGCTGAATGTGAGCCATCAGTGTGCCCAGGTGGCCGAGAAGGCCGATGACATCCTGCCTGGGTCTGGAATAGTGTGGCCAGCAGGACCAGGGAAGGGATCATCCCCCTGTACTCAGCACTGGTGAGGCTGCACCTCAAATCCTGGCTTCAGTTTTTGTCCACAAGGACAATCCAAAAGGACACTGAGGTGCTGGAGCGAGTCCAGAGAAGGGCAATGGAGCTTGTGAAGGGTCTGCAGAGTAAGTCACAGGAGGAACAGCTGAGGGAGCCGGGGGTGTTCAACCTGGAGAAGAGGAGGCTCGGGGGGGACCTTACTGCTCTCTACACTGTCTGAAAGGAGGTTTTAACCAGGTAGAGGTCAGTCTCTTCTCCCAAGTAACAAGATGAAATGGCCTCAAGCTGCACCAGGGGAGGTTTAGATTGGATGTTAGGAAAAACCTCCCTTCAACAAAGGCTTGTCAGACACTGGAACTGGCTGCCCAGGGAAATGGTTGGTTCACCATCCCTGGAGGAATTCAAATGACGCGCAGATGTGGCACTTAGAGATATGGATTAGTGGTGGCCTTGGCAGTATTAGATTAATGACTGGACTTGATGATCTTAAAGGTCTTTTCCAACATAAACGATTCTATGACTGTCCATGGCTGGGCTTTATATCTCCTCTGAACATTTTTTGCTGGCTTCTCTCTTAGACAAGCTGCTAAAGCAGAGGGAATAATCCATGGTTTTGTTTCTGAAATCAAGGGCAGCATTTCTTCAAAACATCAGGCACTGAAATGCAACAAGACAAGGGGTGGCATCCATCACACCTAACCTTAATTAATCATTCAGGCAGGTTTTTTTGGCAGTGGAAAGAAACAGCTGTTTACAAAAGCCAAATCACCTGGTTGCCCTTAACCTAATTGCAAGGTGTAGGTAATTTGGCTGCTTTTAGCCATCCATTTTTAAGTGAGTTCATGCGTTGCTGTTTTGACACAAGTGATTTAAAAAAAAAAAAAAAAAAAAGTGTATGATAGCTTTCCATTTACCCAGTGTCATAAGCTGGTAATAAACCAGCTAAGGCAACATTTACAAGAGATTTAGATGCACCTGCAATAAACTGTGTTCTTCCTCTTAAAAAGAAAGAGAAACAACACTTCCATATAGCAGGGAGGCTTTGGTTCTGAGTAATCAGCCTCCTGTCAGCTGTAACAAGACCAGCAGCCTTGCCCTCGGCACTGCCTGATGGGTTACCCTTTAAAACCAGAGGTAAGGGCCAGCTTCTGCCTCTCTTTTGCTCAGGAAAAGGGGAGAGATTTCTTTGGGTGCATTCTGGAAGTGCCTAAATCAAATGGTGAGCTCTGTTTTGCTGCTTTTGTAGCAGATAAAGTAGAAACATGATTTTTCCTCCATGCTCTAGGCAGGTAACTAGGGAAGGCTTATGGCTTGTGTGTTGTGCTGTGACCTTGGGTGTCTTTGAGAAACCCTGGACAAGAGTGGCTTTCTTTCTGTTGGGAGAGCATGAACAAAGCCAGTAATCCTGGGAGAGCAGTGTGGTGGGGTGCCTCATGCTGAAATTGGGGCCGAATTTTGGAAGGGGTTGTGGTCCTGGTCTAGTGGTCACCCTGATGTGATGGAAGAGTGGGAAAGGCTGTGTCTGGTTTGAACTATTGGTGAACTGTGGTGCCTAACCAGGGGCTAGCTTGGGGTAGGAAAGGGCTTTTGGTTTTGTTGGTTTGGTTCTTTTTTGATATGATAGCTCAAAGCATGTAATTCTTACAGTGTCTGGCAGTGGCATTCTTGTGGTTACGCGGCTCCTCTGGAAAGCCTGTATTTCTTGCTGTGGAAGTAGAAGGTAAAAGATACTGGAAGGAGGCAAAAGTAGAAATCTAAAGAATGGTAAAAACTCGAAGGCTGTGTATAGGTGTTCGAGACTTAAACACTGCAGTGTGGTGTCAGGGGCAGAGAAGAGGTGTCTTGAGGAAAAGAGGCCAGCAAAAGGTCAGGTTCTGTGAACATATTTTAAAAACATATTGAGGGCCTGCTCCCTCTCAGATAGCTTAAAAACATGATCCTGTTGAGACAGAGAAGAATCAATACCAAATGGTGCAAGGGGGCGATTTGACCTTTCTCATGAGCTGTTTTCCTAATTTCTGAAGAATCAGCCCCCTCCTTGCAGCATCACAAGGCCGAGCATTGATAGTTTATCTCTGCGTAATGATGAGTTAAGGGTGTGAGAACAAGGGGCACTGTATAAACAGGGCAGAGCTGCTGTTAAATGAATGCCTGGTACCAGGAGGCCGAGACATCTGTTCCTGGCTGCTTATGTGGAGAAAAATAAAGCAAGTCAGGAGCTCTTGTTGAATGAAAACACATCCTTCTTTTGTGCTGTTCTTTTACCTGGAGTGTGAAAAGGTGCGGAGTTGCAACGTCCTGAGCTCTGTGTCCCAGATGATCAGGCAGTGAAAATAGACAGATTTGGCATAGACTTTTCTCACATGGGTGAGTGTGATGGCACGCTCCCATCTGGGACATGAAAACACAGGCACGTACTGCTCTCCTCTGTGGAGTAACTGGAACTGGGAAACCTTCACAGGTGTGATTCCAGATACAAAGTTCTGTCCATGCAGGCAGATCCAGAAGGATCTCCAAAAGGATAATGGATGATGAAATTTGGACACTAAACTCGAATTTGGGTAGACTAAGATTTGTGGTGGGCAGCCCCCAAACACCCACCTGGCTACAGCCTCCTCCTGTTGTAGAGTGATAAGGTCCCTCCTGAGCCTCCTCTTGTCCAGGCTGAGCCCCCCTAGCTCTCTCAGCCACTCCTCATCACACTTGTGCCCTAGTCTTTTCACCACCTGTGTGGTCTGTCTTGACACACTCCAGCACATGACTCCTTATGATGCAAGGAAAAGTTACAGATGTCCAGATTTTTTATGGATTTGGCCCTTAATGTTCCATCTAGTCCAGCAGTTATGAATGGAAGCCTGATCTCTCAAACAAGGAGAGGCTTAAACAAACCAGGATTCTTCAGAGACCTGGCATTTGGATTAATGCTGGAGGGTGGATTTGCTTGGGATGCCTGTGCTGTGACTGTCACCAGTGAACTCTGTTTGTGGGGTGTGAACGTGTGGCTGTGAGGCTTTTTTTTAGCTGCCAGAACGCACGCATACCTTTCCAAGGACCATTTCTGCTTTTGCTTTCTTGAAAGTTCAGGCCTGTGAACTCCTGCAGCTCAGGAGCTGATTCACAAGCAACTTGGGCTTCCCTATAGGAGGGCTGCCCAGATAGCTGTGGGAGGTTATGTGGTGTCACTGGGGAGATGCAAGGATTCCCTTTTGGCAAACAGAGCCCTAAGTGGAGTCACAGCACATACCTGAAGGCTCACCAAAGTGATTTATGTCATCAGGCTGGAGCTGATGACTTTCTAGTCACTTTGAGAGGGTTCCCCTTAGGAGAGTGGAGATCACTGTGTTTTCTTCTCTGTAACATGTCAAAGAGCTGGATCTGGCAGTCAGACACCAAGCTCATCTCATAAGAGCCAGCACAGCTGCTGGAAACAGCATTTTTCCTGCAGGGGCTCTGTCACCTTTGCCTGCTTTCTAAGAGTAGGGAAATGAGGACCTGAACAATCCCATCCCAGTCATGCAACAGGGCTAGATGAACTGGTGCTGGAGCTGCTTTCCTGCGTCCCATGCCTGGATGTTTTATCCTTCCATATGGGACAGCCTCTTTCCCTGTAAAGGCCCTGCTGGCTCAGACAAATTCCCTTTCCTCTTTCCCTTGTGTAAAGGTGGCACAGCAATGCAGATCACCTCAGGGGCTGAGTGAGGCACCCATCTATGTTTTCTAAGTCAGAGGCTTAATTCTTACTCAAAGTATGCACGCACATAAATATTTAACTTCCACTTCTATTGTTATTTTTAATTTTTGTCAGCAGCCTTATGGAAAGAAGGATGAATATCACCACAAGTGGCAGTGAGAAAAGAATGGATTTTTTTCTTTTGTTTATTTCTTTTTCGACTTGTCCTCTGGATTTGCTGTAGGAAGCTCTCAGGTCCCCAGGTCTGTGAAACCAGGCTCTGGTACTAGAAGGTATGCTGAGCTCTGCAGCTCACTGAAACTACCTGAAAAATTTCTACTAAAACTTGTTTTCAAGAGGAATTCTTTGGGGTTTTCATGCATTTATTTTTACAAGACATAGCTACTTTCTTCTGTAAACTTTTGGAGGAGCTTCACCTAAATATTTCTTTCAAAGATGGCAGATTCAGGGTCAAGGGAACCACAAAGCTTTTCTAAATTTTATTGGACAATTTCTATAAAACCTGCAGTTTACTTGTCTCATTTTTCAGATTAGGGAAAAAAAACCCTAGAGAGCAGATCTAATTGCAATTCTCTGTGTACTTTGTGGGTTTTGTGACCGTATCCCCAGGAGAGAGCAGCCTTAGAGGCAGTGGAGCAGCATGAGGCTCACAAGAATGAGAATGATAATCTTTATGGGAGCGCTCTGCCAGAGGGTGATGTCTGAGTAGGAACTGTGCTATTGGCCATTCCGTCCAAGGGAAATGCTGGAGGAGGCCAAAGAAAAGGGACACAAACGTAGAGCACGCACTCAGAGGGGTAAGAGGGGATCCTGGCCCATGAACAGCCACAGCCATACACAGCATCAGGCAGCAGGGAAAACCCAGAGAGTGTTTCCCCAGCACTGGCCAGTCAGCAGCTTTAGAAACACTTTGTAAGCACTGGCTGATGGAGGTTAGAACCCACTGGGAGTCATCGTCACCTTGCAGGGCAGGAGAGGAGCACAGTGACCTTGCTGTGGGCAGAAAGGAGAGGGATTAAAGGCCTGGCTCTATATCAGTGCTTCTGCTTCTAAGGGCACAGTTATTAGCTACTCTCCTTCACCAGGGAAACTCACTCCCTGCAGCTCCTGACCACTTTACCAGGGATGAAGGGTGCAGATGTTACCATTTTTAGCCTACGTGCCCAGGCACAGAGAGCAGCAGCACCAGGGCTCACCTGGCGGGTTGCGATTCCCTTGCAGAGTTCTGTGTGTCAGCTCACGGGTGAGGGAGCAGTCTGTGCACAGCCACACGTGTGCAAGAGAAGGGACACACAAGGAGCACTTCGGTCAATACTAACTCTTTTGTCGTCTTGGTGAGGCAAAGGCTGTTTTTCTCCAGTTTGGAATAACAGCAAGTGTGCTGGCTGCTTTCCATAAACAGAAGTAATAGTAAATCTCATTGTGGATACAGCAGGCAGAAGGAAAACTGAGTGTTCAGGGCCAGTCCCCCCTCCTCAGCCTCTATGGAGGCTCTTGGCTAGTCCAGTTGTGCTTAGGGGTTTTTTTTCCTTTTAATATAGCCATCTGTTCTGCTCACTAAGGGTCCTGTTCGGAGCCAAGTGTTGTGTTGCCTTCAGTTCATATTGCATAAATCCCGGAAAATAAATCAGAGGTGCTTTCCTAGAGTATCTCCCTATTTATCAGGCTGGTCTTGATGGAGATCTATCTCTGAGGTGTCCTTACACTTCTGTGACAGGTCACTGTGGAGTTTAACAGAGAACCCATTGGCAGTAACTGGATGAGAGATCTTCAGCCAGAAGAGTGACTTCCAGGAGCTGGGAGCCAGTGCCTCTATAGAAGTGGAAGCCTAGGTGAGAGGCAGGCCCAGATTCTGGGTTCCCTGCTCTGCCAAACTTGGTCTCTCCACTTGCTTTGTCTGCCTCCGGTGTCTCACCTCATTACCTGCAAGCAAACCTGGTGAGGTCTCCTGGGCAGAGGTGTCACCACAGTGCAGCCTTCAGGACCGCCAGCCCTGAGCCGAGCGGTGCCAAAGGAGGGCACTGCGGTCCCTTAAGGGTGGGTGGAGGTGCCGGGGGTGACACTGCCAGCAGAGCCTGTCCGCTTTCCCCAGCTGAAGGGCTGCCTCCCGCTCTCCCTGCAGCTCCTGGAATGCGGCTGCCAGAGCAGGCTGCTGACAGCAGAGCGCAGCCCCGCGGGGCTGGGGGGTCGGGGCGGGGACGGGCGGTCCCTGGCCGGGGCTGGCAGGGGACCGGGGTGAGTCTCGGGCAGCGGAGCCCCAGAGGGCCGGGCGCTCTCCGTGCAGCCCGCAGACACCCGCTTGTCACACCGGCTGTGCATGCTCTGCTCTGGATCTCTGCCTCCTCATGCTTCTCCTCATGTCTTATTCATCCCGCAGACCCTCTCTGCCCCTGTCTGCACCTTCAGGTCGGCTCCTCCTCTCTTCCTTTATTCTCTCCTTTTGCGTTCCTTTCTCGCCCTGTGCCTTTTACATTGTGTGTCTTTCACGCTTTTTCCTGCCATCGAGCTCTTCTGCTTCACGGACCTCCTTCCCTGGGCTGCCGTCTCCTTGTTCTCCCCGCTCCTCTCCCCCTTTGGCACTCGGTGCTGCTGTCTGGCAAGTTTCTTGAATCTGTTCGCTCTGACGCCACTCAAGGCTTCTTATGCTACAGGGCAACATAAATTATGTATCACTCAAATAACTGTCTCACCAAATCTATATTAAACTCCCTTGTTAAGTGTATTTATGATACTGAATTGAAGGGATCCAGGAATTGACTGGCAGGCTGCAGGGCTGAGCTGGAATACAAGATAATTTTTCTTTTCCAGGTAGCTGGGATGAGGACAAGGCAGGAAGGGTGGTGACAGTGGTGGAGGAGCCTCCATCCATGGCTTAGGAGCAGCTTGTGAGTTTGGGGCTCGAGAACTGCTTGGTACCACAATCACAATGTGCTGATGCATGATCTCTGACTGTTGAACAGAAGCAATCGGGTGTGTATGTGGAGGGGGGGACAGCTCTTTGAATATACGGAATTGGGAATGCACTCAAAAGGATTAGTGGGAACAATTATTTCCAAAGTCTGGATATAGAAGCTGGAGCCTATTCAAGTCACCAGTGTTTTATCCCAGTGTTTTGGGGGAGGGGGAAACAAAAGGAGGGGGCAGGGGAAGAGTAAAAAGAAAAGGGGCAGAGGAAGACTAAAAACAGCTTTAGAAGAAAAGATTCAAAGTAGGTTAGCAGAGAAAATGAGTTTATAAAAAATGGAAGAGCAGCCAGGAGGCACAACAGTAACTACTGCATTGTGCTTACAAAGCTAAACACGTTAAGATGAATAAATCCCCAAGCAGGATGGCTTATGGCCCAAAATATTAAGAAAAGCTGGGTCTGATCACAGGCTGCTGCCAGATCCAAAGAGCAAATGTGTTCATATAAATCATTTTAATACAAAACATTCATAAAGCGAGGTCCTAAAACTGAATTCCTTCGAAGTCTAAGCATGTTTGTATCCAATGTTGAGGGGTCAGGTTGATTTTTAAAACTGAGGGAGCACAGTAACAGCTGGACTGGACCAGACCAAATGTCCAGTTCCCCTCTGACTGTGGTTTGTAGCAGATGTTTGAGGAGGGGAAGAGAAAAATCTTGGAATGAGACAAGCATTCTTGCGATGCCAAGGATCCCTTGTGACCTGTAACTCTGTATTTAGAACTGCTCCAGCCCCGGCCTGATGTTGCTTTTCTTGTGAAGTAGCCCAAGGTTAATTTGCCATTTGTCATGTGGCTCAGGGCATCCTAGTTGCTCTCCCTGGATTTTAGTTTTCCCTATCTGTAAATTAATCTGAATCCTCACGTGGGTGACGTGCAGGGGCAGAGAGATGGGTAAGATCTCTTGTAGAACTGCAATGTGCTCCTGTGTTGTGAACATAGTCCCCCTGGGCTGAATTCATCATGCAGGGAAGCCCCTGGAGCTGATGAAATCAGGTGATTTTTCTCATTCCCAGGGTGGTTCACACCTTGCAGCATTTCCCAGGTAAACCTCACCGCAAGGCACTGGAGCTCGGGTTCATCTGCACATTCTGAGCTTCACATGCCCCTGGCCACCCTCTGAGTGCTCCAGAGAAAGGAAGAGGTGGGAATCCAGGGGGGAAGGGGGAAGAACATGAAAGAGGGTTTTGACAGAGCTGGTGGCACTGCATCCATGAGCAGTGGGACTCGGGGCTTCTGGTCTCTCACATGCAGCTGCTACACACCCAGCAGCCATGGAGAGGGGCCAAGGACATCTGCCACAGAGACAGACAGGGGTCACATCTCCTTCTTAGCCATTCCCAAAAGGTAACCAAGGAAAGAGAGCCCATCTATGCAAGACAGCTCTTGAACTTGTAAGGGGTAGCTCTGAAAGGGTCTGCCAATCTGGTGGGAAACATCTACAGCTTCAGAGTTCCAGAGCGATGGCAAACACCCTGTGAAATTCCTTAGAGGCCTGGAGGTGCTCCCTTCTAAGCAGCTGAGGTTGAGCTTCTGTCACTCTGAGCCTGTAGGCAGGGACAGTGGTCAATGCAACAGCTCTTTGCTCCTCTCATCTCCCAGGCAGGGTTGCTACTCTTGTTCAGGTCAAGAAGGAGTTACCTCAGTTGCAGAGGCAGGGGATGTGTCCCACGAGGAGGGGATGCTTCTGTTTTCAGAGTCAAGTGGCACCCAGACACCTCAGCACATCAAGAGTGTCCTGTTAGGACAGCACAAACTTGCTTAGGAGCACACAGGCAGCCTGCAGCAGAAATAACCCAGAATGTGATCCAGTTTTCTGACAGAGGCAGCATTACCTCCCTTCCTTCAGACTGCAGCTTGCTGAGTCCTTGGTCATTGTTGGAACCAAAAAATTCTGCCTCTTGCTTTCCAATTTTCCTCTTTCCTTGGTACATTCAGTGTCTTTTGTCTGAGGGGACACCGACATTATTTTGGGGATGATAGTGCACAGGAAATGTTCAGGTTTCTCTGCTATCTTGCTGCTGTTTGCTGAAGTTATGTGACTCTGAACCAACAGGAAAATCCAGATGGAGTTTTGTGCCAAAACCTGTATTTTTGGCCATATGAGACAGAAACCTGAAGCAGACAAAACCTTGAGATGGAATTGCCTCACATCAAAAGGCACACATGAAAAAAGAAAAACGCTTCTAGTTTGTAAAACTGGAGATGTGAGAATGATTATTAAAAAGGGGGGAGGATTGTTTAATTAGATAAATGGTTGGATGAGGCATATTAAATGTTAACTGGGTCACCAAGGGAGCCCTTCCTATGTTCAGAGCAAAGGAAAGATGCAACACAATATGCACTTAAGCCCCTGGATACAGAAGGAAAGTCTGAAATGAGCAGATCCAGTGCTCTGTTGCTTTATAAGAGTTTAATAATTTGAAGGCTGGGCCAAGGCCCTGCCTTAGGATACAGTACAGTAAAGCTCATGGGGGAGGTTTAAGGTTGTTATAGAATGGAAGGTTTTCCCTGGTAATTAAAAATATTAAGTTTGGCTTCCCCTTGTCTTCCTGGAGCTCTTTCAAGGGTGGGGTCATTCTGTTGTTTGGGTTTATAGCTTGTGATATTGACAGAAGGATTCATAGGATGAGGTTGTTTTTGCTTTTTCTTCCCATCCTCCAGTCCAGCTTGATGGTGCTGTAAGAGTTAGGCATGCTAAGTTCAGGGCAGTGATTTAATGGGTTGTAAAAATGGTCACTAGTATATCAGTACTTTAAACATAAATAGTGAATTACTGTTGGGCAGAGATCAGAAGTGAAACAGCTGGTGGGCAGTAATATCTCCCACTTTGGAAAGATGGTAGTGGAACTTCCCTGTCCAACTTCCACTGAGTTCAATGGAAGTTAAACCATTACAACTTTTATGTTTGGCCATCTCAGCCTAAGTTCACAATGCTAAATTAAGTTATACTCCAAAAGTGTGGCCCTGAAAGCATCACCATTAAGGTATTTTGTTATCCTGTGCCTCTGCTAATATACTAACATGTTTTTTTCCCCAGCAGATTATGAATTTGGATATAACTATGACTAAAAAGGGTTATATGCCTTCAAGACAGGCATTCTAGGTTAGGAGGTATTGCAAAAGTGCATTGAATAATTTGGAAGCTTCTCTGAGCAGCTGCACAGCAGGGATTGAAGTCTAAGGGCAAAGAGTTCAGAAACCATAATTCTTTGGTCTTCAAAGATGCTAATATAACTCATTTAAGATAGTGCTGGAAGTATCCATACCATAAAAGAAGTGCAGCAACTGCAGAGCTCTCTCTCTCTCATTTTCCTTCTATTAATTATCTATTAAATTTTAATTTTGTTTTAATTTTATCCTTTTGTATTGCATTTTAAATGATAACAAGGCTCTGGACTAAGTAGTGACTGTAAGGTAACAGTGAATAATTTTTACAGCAAAGCTTGAGAGGGAAGCTCTCTAAAAAGAGCTATTTCAGAAGCTGGTCATGCATGTAAAACTGGCTCTTATTAAATTTGATATATGTTTTAATGGTGGTTGTAGCCCCAGATTGCATTCCTTTGAATACTGGATCCAAACCACATGACACACATTCTTCCCATAAAATTTCTCCTCTGTTAAAACTGTCTCTCCTGCTTTAACACTACACATCCTCAGTGTCAATTTTAGCCCCCTGGAGTCTTCACTTTTTCTTTCCTGCACTGCAAGAAGGACACTGCAGTAGGGCTTGGAGAGGTTTTATGTTTTGAGCTCAGATTCTCATGCAGCTGATGCTGTGGCTGTTCAGTTTTATATAAAAGGAATATTAAAGATTAGATTAGAGAGTGGTTTAGAAATAAAGTTGGCCTTAACCTAAATTCCATACAACCTCACTGATGGCACATAGAATGCCAGCAAGCATAAACTTCATTCTCCTATTTCAGCTTTTAAAGCAATGATTTAGAGCAATTGTGCTGTGAAAGAAGTGTTCCTGCATAGCCTTATATGGTGAAGGTCTGCCTGTCTGAGATCTGGCAGGAAAAGGAACCTACACCATCACTTTGTACTGCAAGTCACAGACAAAAAGGCTTAGGGTACCACATCTCAAAATTAGACAGTTTAAGTGAGCCAGGAAATGGGGCTTGATGATTCCAAGCGTGTGGAGGGCTTTCTAGATTATTGAATAGAAAGCTCATGCGTTACTAAGAAAGCTCATGTGGCTGCAGCTGTGCTGTGAGAAGCTCTGCAAACAGCAGCTGTGTGGGTTGGAAGATCAATGGGCTGGTTCCCGGTTCCTGCCTGGCCAGTGGAGCCCAGATGTCCTGGGTTTGTCTCCAATCATAGCAGCCGGACATCGGACCTTGTCACTGGTACCCATCCAGCATTCCACACTCATGGAAGCAATAACTGATTTATAAATCTCCCACTTCAAAATTAACAGTGGTCTCTCCTAACCATTAACCTAAATGTTGATCCCTTTAGTAAAACCAACAGGGCTGGAAGTTCTGGTCTAACCAGTGGGAACTTCTCAGCCACAATACCTTGCCCAGGCAGCTGTTCCAGGCAAATACTGCTGGAAAATACTGCTCTCTGAAAATATATACTGTCTGAGGCCTTAGCAGTCACCTGGAAGAAGGTGGATGAAAATAAACTGCAAGCTTGGTTATGCTGACATTTGTACAGTGTCACAGGAAGTGCTTTGCAGCCAAAGCAACATTTAAGCCAATGGCTGTGGCATGGCCTTTACCCTGCAGTGACTTGCAGCCAGGGATGTTTGATGTGTGCCAGACTTGATGGGTAGCTGTGCTCCTGCTGAAAGCTGTGGGGAAGAAAGAGCCACTGACCCCCTGTGGGAAATGGGAGCTGGAATTCCGTGTGCAGCCCTGGGGTGTGGCTGATTCAATGGTGCTGATTAATAACTCCTCTTGGCTTTGGATTTGGCACACTTTCAGCATTTGTGTGGATTTAAGGCAGTCTTCTCTAGTGCAATTAATTAATTAAGATTAATTTAATTAGACAGTAAAAATAAATTAAGAGAATTGGGGCCCAGTTCAGCTGAAGCTGTACTTTCTTTGGCAACCAAAACAATGACTTCGAATCAGTTTCCTTGAATTAATCTCAAACAAGGAGTTTCCCTATTCAGTACCCTTGCTGACAATAGAATTGTCTTCTGGAGGAAGAATGTTACATCAGTACATCAGAGGGGAAAAAAAATCCCCCCAAAATCCAAAACCATACACACCCCCTGAGATAAGATAAATCTAGAACTACGATTTGGTTACTGGACACACCTGGTTGTTGTGAGATTAATTAGTGATGTCTGAGATTATAGCAGCAACTATGTATATCCAAATGGAATGAAATTATCACTGCTGAGAAGCCAGGAGAGCTCAGATGGACATCCAGATCTGTCATAGTTGTCCCATCACTCAGATGTGTCACATCTTAATGTGGAAAGTGAGATGAAACATTCAAACTGTGGCCAGGAAAGAATTCAGGCATGGTCATTATCTCTAGCTGTGCTGTCAGCTCCACTCCAGCTGCTGATATGGCACCTGCACTTTTGGATTTGTCCTCTCTTATCACTGACGCACTAGAGGGTTTGGCAGGTGATTCATGTGCCCTGATTCACAATTCAGCCTGGGTGCAGTTTGCAGAAAAAGCTATTACCTTTGGTGTTACATACGTGTGAAAAAACCCAGCCCGTGATCAGATTCTTTCCTAGCAGAAGTTTTCTTCACTGCGATCTACACACTTCTGCCTGGGAAGCTGGAATGGGGATTTCGTTCTGGCAATTTATGCGCCATCCTATCACTTCTCTCTGTGTGGTTTATTCAGATTATGGATTAACTAAAAAATCATTTTGTGACCCCAGTACAAGTTGATATAGCAAGACAACAGTTATAACAATTACCTAAAAAACTTATGAACTGATTTACTTGTATTTTTTGGGGAAGTGTATCCAGGGCAGAAAATCCCAGCAGCTTCTCCCCTTTCAAACAGTTATTTTTGATGAAAGAACCATGGAGTGCCAGCACAGCTGATGGCTGGGAAATGCCAGCAAGAGCTGTGCTGGGGCATCCTCTGTGCTTCTTAGACACCTGAGTAAGAGCCACAGAGTTCTCTGAAGGGATAGGAAGGCCCATATGTCAAAAGCTCTATTTCTGGAGCTTTCATCCTTCACGCCAGGAGATTGGCACCACTGTCCTGCTCTAACCCTGGGGCTGCTGCAGCATTTATCCATGGAGGCTCAGGGCCCAGCCAGGCTCCACTGCCATTAATGGAACATGTAATTTATTTTGTGGTGGAATAAAAAGATGCATCCTGCAGCCTTGTGAGTAGAAAAGGTCTGTTCCCTTAACAAGGAAGGAATCTGATGCCTACAGTCCTGGAGCACCTTGGAATGACCAGCCACTTTCCCAAGGCCAGCTGACACTGTCATTGTGCATGTTTACCTTCACAGTACCAACAAAAGAGAGGCATATTTATTGATGGGGTAAACAGGTCCACTTCTCTGCCCAGAAACCAGTTTGATTAGTCAGCTGGGTGTTGACAAGAGAGGGAAGGAAATCATTACAAGAGACTGCTTAGTAGGCACGATAATGAGCCATGTGGTTGGTACCAAACAATAGAGGCTTGTGTGGAGCCTGGGGAATGCAGAGATAATTTTACCTCTCCAAACAGGAGGGCATCAAGCTGTGCTTCTCTGCCTGGGAAGTAGGTCAAGAGGAAGTGCACTTTCAATTCATATTCATCTCATAATTATTTCACGTACTCAAGAACAGCATTTCTGTCAAGGGGAAGCTGCCTCTGTGGCCAGTCTCGTGGAAGAGCAGTCCTCCCCTCAGAGCAGCAGAGTGCACGTTTGCAGCCTGCAGCAGCCACCAGCACTGCCTGCCATGTCAGCTCTCCCTGCACTTGTGCTGCCAGTGCTGACCCTGCCAGGTGCCACGGTCACTGCAGGCAGTGCCAGCAGTGGATGCAGAGTGCCCGATCCTGCACCGCTTTACACTTGCCAGTGGAACCCGGTGGAGATGGGACTCATTGCTGCTCCTGCTGCTAAAGCAAACAGTTGCCTTCGGAGGTCATCAGGTCCTACCCTCAGCTCAAAAGTCAGCCAGGTGATGAGACACCTGAAGTTCCTCGGGGTCATATCACTAAAGTGTTAAACGGATGGAGTCTCCAAAACCTCTCTGAGCAACCCACTGCAATGTTTGGCCACCATCAGAGATTTATTTTTTTTCTTAGAGATCTCAAAGGTGTGTTTTAGAGATAGATGTCAAAGGTTAAGTAAGGCTAAATCTATATTAGGCTAGGTAGAGAACAAGTGTTCTGCAGTCAGCCACACTACCTGCTCTTGGTTTTTCAGTTTCTAAGAACTGATACATATACCTTGCAGAGATAGATCTATATCTCTCTAGATTCATATTTCTGAAGTAGAAGACAGTCTTTCCCAGAAAAAAAGTCAAATAGTTGTGTTCAAAGTAAATTTTCCCATGATTTGATGAAATGTGTAAAGGAACACAGAGTAGAAAAAATATAAAACAGCTAAGCTTAGAGAATTATGACAATGTGACAGCTCTAATTTAGCATTCAACTGTATAGAAGTGTAAACAAGAGACTAAATACAGCCACTCCAATTTGACAAATCTTCTGTTGTTTGCTGAAAAAGAATAGACATAGGATGGGAAATGCTTCTGTTAAAAAGCACTTATCTTTCAAGCTGCAGTGTATAATCTACACCTATGCCAGTTACTAAGGCTTCCTTTAAAAAGTGACCTAATTTTTAAAAAGAATTGCCAATAGCACAGAAACCCAAATCTGCTGCACCAAATTGTGTATGTTCCAGATCTCTTTCTGTAGTAAAATATTTAGTAACTAGTTCTATTCTCTGCCCCAGTTAAACATTTTATATTTTTTCATAAAACTTTCTTGGTTTCACCATAACTGAGAAATATTTGCAGTATCATTTCATCATCATGTTTCCAAGATAACTAAATTGAACTCCAGTGGGGATAGGACCATGTGGGTGTTATTTTAGTCTGGACAGAGATTTAAAACTTTAAAATGAGCTAAGAAAGGAGGCTGGGGGAAAATGATCAACTTCTTTATTCCTGCACTGGAATTGCTTCTCCTGTTGCATTACACATGAAACACAAAACTCAGCCCTTGCATCAGTTATATGGCCTGAAGTAACAGTAGAGTGCCTGGGATGAAAGTCTTTTCCTGAGGTTGACAATTGTCATTTTCCTCCTGACAGTTCCAGGTTTACTGCATACCCCAACCCCCTGATTCCTTCTGCTGCGTTTTTAATTTTTCTTGGCTACAAGCCATTTTTACCTGTTTTGTGCACCACTTTATTTTCCCACAAATAGCATTAAAATCAAGTAAGTAGCTATAGTGTTGGAGCAAAGTTTCTGTAATTTTTATTAGGAAGACTGTTTTCCCAAAAGTTCTCTTCCTTTCTTCCTCTTTCCTCATGATATTGCAGACAACTTCATTTAAGGAGGAAAAAAAGGAGAAAAAAGCCAACTAAACAAAAAATCCCCACCACCCAGAAAGGAAAACCAGAAAAGCTATTTAGGAGTTGTGCTTATACATAGCTGGAGGCTTCTTTTGTTGTGTGTTACTATACTTGCCCTCAAATAAAAAAACAAAACCAAAAAAAAAATCTACCAAGAAGTAGCTTTATATTCCTACCACATTTTTCCTTAATCAGTGCTCAGTTGTAATCAAGACTAATTCCATAGTCATTGGCCCTTTCAGTTCTGGTAAACTCCTGCATCATCACGTGCACTTGTCCTTTGCTTCCTTATTATTCTCAAACCCAGTGTGTAACAGGAAGGAGGAGCATCAATGAGGCAACTTCATTCATCTGTTCTCAGTTTTTTAGGGGACACTACACATTTTCCATCTTTCACCAAGGTACTCCTAAAAATCTGGGAAGCCAATGCCAGCCGTTTGTGTTTTCCCCCAGGACGCCCAAGTGCAACACAGCTGGACTAACAGAGCATTTGATTATTGCTGCTGTTAATAAAGCACAAGCTTCTGAAAAGTTTAATAGGAATGAATAAATAAGGTGCTTGGTATTTTAGTGCTTATTTAAACTTCTAGACTTTTTAATCTCATTTTCCCAGTAGCCTCTCTTTTCTCTGGTAACAATGCCTAAAACATATTTCCAATAATTTTCAAACTGAGTAGAGCTGGTTAATTCCTAGAAAAGAGACTGCCTGTGCAAGCTTAGTAATTCCTGGTAATGACTCTGTATTTAGACCAAATGAGAACAGGACCTGAACCCTAGTCCAGCATATTCTGAAGAGACATTGAAAATAATCTCATTTTTTTCTTGTTAGGAAAACAAGAAATGTTCGGATGTTAAATGAAGAATTTTCCATCTTCTAATTTGTCTAGGGAAAGGCACAGGATTTTCTTTCTAGTCTGTTTTCTACATCTCTCTCTAGTCTTGTGCCTGATGCTCCCCATGGCCTATTTCACACACCAACCAAGGAAATGATGAATGGATGTGTTTGGGAAGAGAAACTCGGACAGAAGTTGTGAGATGTGAATGAAAACTGGAAATTATTCTAGGAAACTTTACTAAAAGACTAAAACCCACAATTTCAGAATCGGGAACAAGGTTCGAGGCACCTCCTCATTAAGTGAGGAAGTAAAGGCAGCTATTAAAAATATATCAGAAAAATGGAGAAGAGGGGAAGAAAGAGGAAGGAGGCAGCAATTATTTAAATTAGAGCCTGTGGAAATATAAAGAGGGGAAAGACTTGAAAGGAGCAAAAGAAACCTCTGCCTTGCAGCCTAAGGACAGTAAGGCATTCTAAATGGTAACAGCAGTAAAATAATTTCTAACAATCGTGTGGGTCACTCGCTTAGCAGAAGATGGTGAAAGTCTTAATGAATCAGGAACAGCAGAAATACTCATTAGTTCTCTTTTGTGTTTAAAGGAAATCAGGATGATGTAATCAAGCATCAAGGGAATGCAGAAATACTTTCCAGCCCTCACAAATAGCCATGAAAGCTGGAAACCAGCAGCCATAAAGAATGAAAAAATAAACCCCAGCATGCCTAAACAGCACCAGATAAGCAGAAGAGCTCGGTGAGGTGCACAGCTAGCTCTTGCTAACTTTCAATAAGCCTTGGAGCAATAAGGAAACTTTTGAGTCTAGAGGAGAGTTACCTCAGAGGGAGGCAAAACAAGATGACCTCGGCAATCCTGGCTCAGCTTCTTTGATAGCAGAGGGCAAAAAATGAGAAAGATTGATATGAGACTCAACTAGAAGAGCAGGAAAGGGAATAGAAAATATTGTGCCCAGTATAAAGTGAGGTTTGGCTTTTCAGGCATTGTTTTTTGTTTGAAAACATCCATTATTTTAAATGATACCCTGGCAGATTCGATGCCCTTTGCAGCCCTTTATGAGCCCCAGTGATTGCTCTGTTGGCCAGAATCAGTTGGTGCTGTAGCTTTGGCACAGATGTTGGGTGCTGGAGCTGGAACCATCCAAACTAGGATTGATGTGTTGACTGCTGCTGAGGCAGTTCAGTATTTTAATCTGTGACCTTTTTGAGCCCAAAGCTGGCTTAAAATCAGTGTTGTGAAAGACCCCTTGCAGGCCTGCAGAATAGAACATGTGAGAGGCAGCCTGTGACAGAGAGCATGTGGGCCATGGGGCTGCAAATATGGCTAAGAGAGCAAGTGAAACTAATGCTGTTGAACAAAAATCTGCTCACATTTGTTTGTGGAGATCGGGAAGGCAAGAGGGGACCATTTAGCTTGGTGTGTCACAAAGTGAAACCAGCCTCAGCTGAGCCAGTACGAACCAGTAACCTGATTCTAATCAACGTGGCTGCATGCCAGGTAATTTTGCCAGGCCAGTTTGCATGGCTATGGCATGGAATAATAAGGGTTACTGTAACTACTGTTTTATATCTAGTCTTTCTAATAATTGCTAGATAAAATTCAAGTGAAATACAGCTTATGAGCATTAAGAACCATCCAACTGGAAGGCAGGTTCAGAAATGGATTTAAGGATCCTAATGGAAACAGCACTGAACATGAGCTTTCTGTGGGACATAGCAGTTCTAGTGATGAGAGGAGCAGAGCTGTGTTCATAGGATTAGTTTGTTTAATATCACAATGACATGAGAAACTTGCTCTCAGCTGAGAAACTGATAAAATCTGGAGAGTGCACAGAAAAATAAAAGCCATACAAATTATGAAGATGCTACAAAATACCTTGCAATGGGAACCAGAGTTGCAGCTGTCCTGCTTAAAAGAAAAGTGAATTCAGATTTAATAAGTATCAGGTACCAAACCAACTTTGCAATATTGGTGGAGAATGCATACAAGCCCCCCTCTAACAGGAAGTTGAATTGAGGTTAAGTTTAAGTTGAAAATGAAGACAGGGAGATAACTCACCAAGAGAGGGTGTAAATTCTCCATCTCTTGAAAGCCTTAAATCAAGATGTGACACCTTCATATGCTCCAGTCAAATACCAGTTACTGGATTTGCTACAGAAGCAGCCCAGTGGTACAGCATCAGCCTTACTCAGAGGGCAACACTGAATAATTCAGTGATCCCCAAGGACTCCTGAGTATCTGTTTCTCCTCCTAAACTTTTGAAATGTATTGCTGTACACTGGTAAACTTGAGTCAGTTTTGCTGCTGATATAGCAGCAATTCTACCAATCTATTACACTGCAGGTGAAGTTAGGCTTAGTGAGTTCTTCTGTTTAATCAAGTAACCTGCATATCATCTTTGTTCAAACAGCTCTGTGGGATCAGGATATTGATGCCAGAAAGTGTAAATTTAAAAGATTCTAGAATCGAGGGTGTTTATAAGGACCTTGCCATGTGATGATGACAAAGTGCATTTCTCTTAATACTGGATATTTTGTTTTTTAGAGAAGCTGTGCTTGCCCTGCAGTGATTTCTCTGCTTTTGCATAGCTTCCTGCCAGAGAACATTCTAAAATCTCTGCCATATATCTGTATCTTTTATTAGTATCCTCTCCATAAATAATCTAGCATGGCTTTAAAAGACAATAAGTAGTGGAGTTAAATAGACAGTAAAGACAGTGCATTATTCAGAGCTGGTTATGTCCTGACATCAAAAGTTTCTTTTGCTGAATGAATTCACCTAGCTATAATGAAATCCCAAAGATGTGAATGGTGGGTAAATTGGGCAGGATTATGCAAAACTTCATTGGGTTTATGTGCCTTGGAAAGGCTGTGGCACTGTGCTCATACTACTGCAGCTGCATGACAAGCTGGAATGGGTGCTGAAGCACCTGAAGGATCTGCTGGACGTGTCTTTTCCTGTCGTGGTTGCTTCACCAGCACACACTGCCTGCTGTGCTGCCCCTGAGCCTGCTCTGCCAAGCTGGGGGTGCCAAACATCCACAGAGACACCTGCATAGCTGGGAGCAACACAAAAACACGGCAGCAGAGACATGGGCCCTGTCTGAGACAAATCCTGAGCTTAAACAACCCTCTGCTTCACTCTTCTGCATTGCAGCCGTGCTCTTGAGAGCCCACCTGGAGCTCTGCATCCAGCTCTGGCCCCAGCACGGGAAAGGTGTTGACCTTCTTAGAGCAGGTCCAGAGGAGCCCACTGAGCTGATCCCAGGGCTGGAGCTCCTCTCCTGTGGAAACAGCTGAGAGAGTTGGGGTTGCTCAGGCTGGAGACAAGAAGGCTCTGGGTAAGCCATGGGGAACTTTGCTGCATCTGAAAGGGGCCTGTGAGAGAGTGGGAAAGGCACATTTTCCGAGGGCATGCAGGGGTAGGACAAGGGTGAAGGGCCTTAAGCTGAAGGAGGGCATGTTTACAGTAGATATTTGGAAGAAATTCTTTACTATAGGGGTGGTGAAGTTGGAACAGGTTGCCCAGACAGTTTGTGGACAATCCACCCCTGGAAATGTTCCAGGCCAGGCTGCGATATAACCTGGTCTAGTGGAATAAGTCCCTGTCTGTGGAAGTGGGGATTCCAACTCTATTCTGTGGTTCTTTGAAGAGGTAAACCTTTTGAGGACAGGTTAGAAAGGGGCTGATTGTTAGTGTCTTCTGGAACAGTGTGGGTAGTGGCTGGTTTGAGCTGGTAAAGACCTAAATCTTGCTGGTGTTTACCTGTAACAACCTCAATTACATGCTCTAGCAACCATCACTGAATTTCTTGCAGTGTAGTTAAAATTGTTCTGTTCAGCTGGAAATCAGTTGCATCTCAACCAAGAGTTACATATAATCAATAATTACATAGTAGATAACTGTGTTTAGATCTTCCTCTGTTTCTCAAGATCAAGAAAGGGAAATATTTTATGCAGAAAATCTCAGTCCCCCACACAACAGTCTCATAAACGTCTGAACCCCTCTATTTTATTAATCAATGTATTGTAGGCACAAAGTGTTTGTTCAAGAGATCTTGCTACAGAGTTTGGAACTTGCTCTGTGTTTACTAAGACCATACACTCAGTGGTTCTTACAGTACCAGGATTGCAGAATCCAGGGAATATGGATAATGTTGTGGTAGCCAATGCCTTGACACTGAAGTTTTAACTAGAGAATGTCCAAAGCTGACCCTGTGAGTCCCTGCAGCCTGAGGTGTGCAGCCAAACTTTTCAGCAGAAAGCTGTAACTGATCCAGACCTTGTGTGGCTCAGATCCAGAGGAGAGTGTGTAACACGCACTCATTACTTGGGTACATTCACTTCACTTTGTTCTGGTCCGGAAGGATGATGCTAAATGCTTCAAAATTGTGTGGAAAAGAGAAGTTAAAGGGAAAAGAGTATCCTATATTATGTTGAGAGAAAATGTTTCAACTACTCCAAAAATATTTTAATTGTTTAGTCACCTAAAATGCTGGGTCAATCAAATACAAAATAAAGAGCTATTTTAAAGTGAAAAGATTAACTGTTTAATTCTGAAATGCTTAGATGGAAAACTTTCACAAATTTTGGTATTCTCAACACAGTTTCAAGATGATTCATTAGAACTTTTCCCAGTGGAAAGCTATTCCATATCAAGATTTTATTCTGATTAAAATTTATAGCTGAGCTGTTATATTGCTGCAAGTAGATGTTAACAATGCTTGTTCAGTATTTCATCAGCAGCTCTTTCAGGACTCTGAACTGCCCGGGGGAAAAAAAATACAAACCCAAAAACCCTCTGGATTTCCTGTGAAATGTTCATATGTCACAGTTGTCAAATTGGCAACAGAAACACCAGCATGTATTTGGAAAGATGGAGGTTTTTTTGTTTAAAAAAAAATGTTTTTTGTCATTCCAAAAAAGACTACAAAATCATTCCAGACTACAGGGGAAGAAGTAACTTCCCTTATGATCTGCTTTGCAATGAACCCAGATTGTCCCCATGTGTAGCCCCACCTGATAATATTCATGTTCAATGGTTTACAGATCATAATCAAAAAAGAAAATGGAGAATAACTGAATAGCAACTGCTCAGGAGAATATTCATTAATTTAGATCACAACTCAGCAATGTGGTCTAGAAAACATAGTCCAACATTTGGAAACACATTGAAAATTGTTTAAATTTTTCCTTGTTTTTCATCTTGGCAAATATATCCATAGAAAAAAGACTGCTGGATGATTGCATAGAGACATTGAATGCATGCCACTGGTGAATAATAGCATGTGTAGTGGACACTGATTCCAAAAGAAATTTTAATGTGTTGAGCTATCAAATTATATTTTGGCAAAAAAACTTGGTGGATAGCGTTATATGTTGTGGTCAAGTGATGTCAGCCTCTGTGGAGCAGCTGGGTCTACAGAAGGAAGAATTAAGAGCTTGCTGTCAGAAATACCCTGTCCCTGTGGATAGCCAGGCCACTGGAATGTTAGCAAAATCACTGCAGTGGCTCTCAGCTTTGCCAGCTACAGCTAGGGTAAGAGATGGCTGCTGCTGCAAACAGAGCACGAGTACTTTTCAAAATGCATTTAATCCCTTGGAGTACACCTAGAAATGGAGGGGGAAATGGAGAAAGCACTTCTTCCCTCAGCTATATATTTGACAGCTAAATGAGCAAGCAGCCCCATTTGAACTACCTTGTGTTTCTGGACAGCTCACAAGGCTGCACTCTCAGGAATATAATCTTGAACTGACTGAGAAAGCACTGCCTTGTGGAAATGACATCTCCATATGATAAAAATTACTGCAGCTACCTGGAAAAATGCACAGAAAGGACCTTCCTGGCAATTCTTTTCCTTCGGGAATCCAGGCTCCCATAGAGAGACAGACCACAATGAAATCTAATAGTAGAGTCCAGTACAAATGGTTTTCATTCTATTCATTTCTTCCCATGCCAAAGACCCCCCCCCAAACCACTTCTGCTACTGTGGTAGGAGGTTATGCAGCCTGCAAACCCTCCAGATGTGTTTGGAAGCTGCTGAGGAGTGAAGCAGATGCTGCTCCACCACCATTTCCCCCCACAAGCCCACATACCACAATCATCTTTAGAAGAAGCTTTCAGTCCACGTCCTGTTGCATCTGCCACTGAGGAGCCAGGAGGAGCAGATCATTCCAGTGGGAATGCTCACTGTGTCTTGAGGATGTCCCAGCTGAAAGGGTTTAACTATCTACCTCCAGCATCCCTTCATCAAAGCCAATTGGAAAGGGCTCACGTGGCTGCCCGTGGAACCCCTCATGATGGGGACATGGTTGGATGTGCCTTATTTGCCTAATGGGTGCCTGCAGGCCTGCCCCTGCTGCTGTGCTCCTTGTGCCCATGCTTCATCCTGCCACTGCCTCTGGGCTTGCCGTCCATCTCACCCATTGCTCACACCTCGGCGTGTTTTCCGTGTTGCCACGTGTTCCTGGCAGTTTTAGTTTGCTACAGCAAGTAAACTTGTGTGCTGCTGTTTTTATTATTCTTGTAAGAAGGGAATTCTGCAGGTACAAAGAGATTAGCAAGTCTTGGTAGCATAAAGGAGTGAACAAAAGGAGAGATTTGGGGAGGGGGAAAGGCTCTTGAAGGAAACAAATCAAAGTTGGCATCGAATTTCATAATTCAAAACTGCTATCAAATCAGGCTCAAAGGAATCAGGAAAATAAGAAATCCCTACAGAGTACTGAAGTTAAAGTTAATCACATATTTCTTAATAACAAGTTATTAGAAGAAATGTTGCCTTAATCAGGCTGAGTTATCACCCCTGCCATTCAGTTAAGGCCTGGACTAATACCCAGCAGATGTGGTAGACTGACGCTTGTAAATCATCTTCTTCCTACCCTTATTGGTACTGATAAGTAAGTGGGACTCGTTGAAATCTGCTTTAGAATTAGAAAGGGAAGGCTTTGGTTCTTTCCTATCTTAAGTAAAGTGGGGAAACCATTTTCCTTTCATTTCCATTCACAATAAATAGAGTGTGACTCAGGATAGTTGGGAACACCTGTGTGTGCTGAAAAGCTGGATACCTGTTAGGAACTCGAGTGAAAGAGCAAGAAAGGCTTTGCAAGGGTCAGCTTCATGTGTCTCTGGAGCACTTCTTGCTTTGTCTCATATACAAGTCATAGGAGGGAATTGGTAATTTCAGGCTCAAGCCCCCTCAGTGACAACAAATAGAGTCAAAATACGAATCTGCTTTGTACCCTCAGAAGAGAAGTCCCTTTCTCATAGAGTGAAGGTGAAGAGTTCCAGATGTCCTCCAGGTTATAGGCAGAGGTACAAAATGTAAATCGTGCCTTTCTTTTCCACCCCGTGGGTTTGGCTGGAGATGCAAATGTCCTTGCTATTTTACATTTCAGATATTTAGCAATGCTTCTCACACCGAGAGAAGTTTTAAATCAGCAATTTAAAAACCTAAAAGAAGAAAGGCTAATACCCACGTTATTCTTAATTAGTAAGCCAGAGCAATTGTGTATAACTAAATCAGAGCCTGGAGTGTGAATTTAGAAGGAGCTACAAAGTGATGATTAATCCCTAAATGAGGATTCTTCTCCTGTTCTTTAAAATCAGGGATTGTTCTCCCTCTTAATGGAGGAAAAACTTTGTTAAATTATGTTTGCCCAATCCTACTGGCAAATATTCTGGCTGGTAAAGACACAAACTGTGGTGCTATTAATGCATCAAAATTAATTATGCCAGTATAACTGGTTATTTTTGGCACAAGTACAGAGCTTGAGGGACCAGACATGGCGCTGTCCTCTTTGTTACCATGGTAGATAATTATGAAAGGAGTACAGATCTGGACTTGCATAACTCAAAAGCAGTTCTGACCGAATTGTAAATTTCCAAGTTAAGAGTAAAAGAAATATTCCCTTCTCAAAAGCTGACGTTTAGGACCCAGAAGGAACCTGACCCACTTGCAGGGGGAAAAAGAAATACAGTTGAAAGAGATACGATCAATGTTGTACTACAAAGGAATCTTCACAAACCACTCTGAAAAATTCATTTGATGTGCACTTACCCTGGTCCAAGGTGGTAAAGTAACCTAGGTATGGCAAGAGATTGGTATTTTTAGCTTGAACTTCTCTGGCCATATCTCCTGTATTTGGGGCTGAATATGCAAGCAAAGAAGTGAGCTGCTTCTATGAGACTGCGGTAAACTGCTCAGCCTGGGTAGGATAGGGTGGCCTGGGTAAGATGGCATTTGTTGCTTTAGATAGCTGCTTTTCTTGAAATTTAAATTCTTGGCCAAATTGTGATCACTTACAGTACAGCAAGGTAAAAAAATCACATCTGGAATATGGAAATATTTTTTCTACTTCCCAAGAATGAAAAGCACCTCTTTTGATAATCCCATGGGTGCAAGGCTGCAGAAACTTCATCAGGAAGTGGCAGGCAACAGTGAGCCCGATATATAAAGAATATCAGCAAAATAGTCAGGTTTTGTGTCTCCTGATTGCAAAGGAACTTCTTCAAACTTCTCTGCAGAGCTGCCCACAGTCAGTAATTGGAGCCCACGTAAGGAGTGTGCCAAGCAGCTCTCTGTGTGTGTCAGATGTAAGCAAGGCGTAATTTATGTGTGCAAATGCCTCCAGGAATACACCCACATGAGCTCAGGGGGAATTTGACATGAGAGACTTTGAAAACTTGAATTCTGCATTGCTTCCCATGTTTCTTGTTCTTTCACATTAGAACAGGCTCTGCTTCTGAGGAGATACAGAGTAAACTTCACAAGAAGCTGAGGGGATAAAAGTTTTAGCTCAGTAACAAATGGAGGTGAATGCTAGTGAGTCATCTGCTAAGTTTTGAGGGCAGATGGCTGGACAAGAAATTCCAATACATTTTTTTAACACCACAAAAATCTCTCTAATCTCTGACCATAACTATAGGGCTGTTCAAAAGCAGAATCTGCAAAGATGGGAGCAATTCACTTTCTCAGAATTTCTCTTCCAAATGCAGCTGCTAAGATTTGTTTGTAAACTTTTAACCTGTGTCTAACAACAGCAGTTGCACATCTGTCACCTCTGTACAGGAACTGAGTGCCAAAAGGAACAAGTGCACGTGCATTTGCAGGGAGGCAAAAACACTCCAGTAATGCTGGTGCGGAAGGTACCCCAGGGATTCTAACCAGGTGCCCTCCAGGTCTAGGGCAAGCAAAACTGGACAGAGAAAATGGACTTGAATGCTACAGTGACTCATGGTGCTTGGTGAGCTTCTCTGTATTTTAGCTTAGTGATAGATGCTGTTTCAAGCCACAGGGAAGCCGTGTGGGTATATCTGATAGCGAGTACAGCATTGCACAGCTCCTAGAGGCTGCGGTGCCTTGCCATCGTGGTATGTTCAGCCCACAGAAGCTATTCCACTCGTATGTCATCAATTCTACTTGCCCCTCTTCATTCTTTTGTGGTATCGTATAATACAGCTCTGAGAAGCCAGAATATTCTCTCTTCTGCATTTGCAGCTGAATACAACTTCTGAATTACACCAGTTATTCTGCTAATTCACTTCCTGACTTGGCCGAATTACCTCAGAAAGTAGCTATGGTCAACAATAAAAAAAAAGTGAATCTGGCAGCCACAGAGTATCTTCTGTTCAACTCCGAGGGTTACACCTTGTAGCTGTGGTGATCTAGAGTCCAGAGCAAATGCTTCTGCTGTGAGTCTTGTGCTCTCTTGCACTTTTGCTTTCCTAAGACTGTTCTGAGCCAATCCAGCTCAATAAGCTAAGCTAAGCTAAAATAAAATAAATAAATATAATTAAAAAAAAAAACAAAAAAAAAACAACAAAAAAAAAAACATAAAGAGACCATTTTCTCCAGCTTCCATGAGCTGAATTGTCTGTGAGAAGGGTTTGGCAAATTCCAGCACCAGGGAAAGGTGGGATGTGTCTCTGGGAGCAGGAGATAAGGAGGGAGCAAAGAGTCATAGGCTGAAGTGGAGCAGGGCTTCCCCCTTTTGGGAGCAGCAGGCTATTAGATCATCCCGGTATCTAATCTTTCTGCTTGTTACTCACTGCTTAGACTGGGGCTGTCTTGACAAAACCTTGGTTGCTATTGTTGTTACCCTTATGACACAGAGGAAACATGGCTTGTTTCTCATAATTTCCTCCATGTAAGCAGTGAGTAGGAATTCCAGAGTTTCTGTGCTCCAGGCACAGACAATGAGTACTCAACAGCTTTTGCTGTCTGAGGAGAGAGCTGTGCTGGGAAATAAGAGTGATGTTGGCTCTGGAAGTGGCTACAAAGAGCAAGATGTAATCCTCATGTGAAATATGAACTGAGAGACCCTGAGGAAAGGAACCACTTATCTCAATACAGGTTGTCCTCTTAAGGTCACTTAGGTAAGGTCAGGGCAGGAACATTTGATGATTTTTTCACCTCAAAAAGTCATATGCAGTCCAATTCAGCCATAAAAACTGTTCATGATGCAGTAGAAGCTGTATTTCAGTGTATTTCACTCCTCTGCTGTACTTCACTGCAGGTTTTGCCACTGTGACACCACAAGCAATATCTTCAGAGTAAGGAATATGAAATATAGGCTGAGATTCACATGTGGCAGAATTTCAGGTTTTGTGAAAGGTAGACACACTGTGGAATGGCTCCCCTGCAGAGATGGGCTCACAGTGCAAAGTGAAAGCCTGGATCCAAAACTTCTAGCAGTTCCCAAAGAGCCTACACCAATCTCTCACTTCCAGTCCATGTTTTTCATACACTTATATATGGTTATATACATACTTGAAGTCCAGACTAGTCTCAGAAAACATAGAGGAGCACGCCAAGAAGGAATTTAAGCAGAGTACATAGGAATTCACATTAGAGTCAAATAGCTGTGCATGAACTCACTGAGTGCTCTGTATTGCACAAAGTAATCACTGGTTACTTGATTTGTGTACAGGTGCTCAGATTGTATATGGGCAATGTCAGCAGTTGATTTACTGAAAACATTAAAAAATACATTGCCATGCCTGTGTAAGTTCACCATAAAGAATGTTCCCAAGCATGCCTATACGTGTTAACTCTTTTCTGTGTACATGATAACCTGTTTTCTACATCACCAAATCAGCGGCAATACCTGTGGAGCATCAGCTTCAAGAAGCTTGTTCATCACTTGCAGTGAGCCTTAGATAAAAGACTCTTTATCTGTGTAAAATATTATTATTATTGTTGTTGTTAGGCTAGTGTTTTCAGCGGGTTTTATTGGAACCTGATGTCCTGCCAAAAGTAACACCCTGGGAATCTTTCAACAACTGTTCCTGGGTGTTCTGTAGATTACTGCTGTTTTCTCATACACTGTCCCTGGGAATTACATTCTCAGATTAGCAAAACGTCCATCCTCTTCCCTCTGTGAAAAGAACTGCTGTTCTGGCTCTATGTTAAAGGATTAGGATAGTGTTTTTTTCTGGTGACTTATTATTCAGGTTGTGTTTTGTTTTCTCATTAACCCCTTCGCAAAACAGGTCCAAAATGTAAAATAAGATTGATGTGTGAAAGATCTTGTAACATTATGCAAACACTTTGCATAGCAGAAAATGGCCAGTTAGAGGAGGACTGGTGGAAAATTGGACCCAGACATTCAGTCAGCAACTTTCAACCCTGCAGAGACAAAGAACCTTTAAGAGCTAACTTTATAATGAGGAGCTGTAGTACAGCATGGCAGAAATTAAAGGCAGGCCCAAATCCCCTTGGTGACAATTGTGTTTTTCAGAGATCTACTGAGTAGAGGTTGCTTTGAGAGACCTTTGGAAAGGGATGTAGCAATGAGGCCTTCCTAGGAGACTGTATCGGGGAAGAAAATACCTCAGAGCCAGAACAGGAATGGGAGGAAATTAAAGCAGAATAACCATATCTCTGGCAATTGAATGCCCAGATTCTGCAAACACAGTCTTTTTCTGAAGAAAGCATTCACATTCAGACACTGAACATGTGAAGTTTTTGGAGTGGGAAAACAAAACTTTGCAGGGACTGAAGTTTCTTATGATTCATTTCTCACTATACCTACTGTTCATCCTGCAGTTTCTCCCTTCAGGGTGGCCAAGGGACAGAAGAAGTGGGAACCACTGATGCAGAAAAAATGCCCTGGATTTCAAGTGGGGTTCACTCAGTAAGCGTTGTGTACCAAAGCTGGATTCTGGTAAGGGCATAGCCAAAAACTACGTCCAAATGAAACCCTGCATGTTTGAGGAGGGATGAAAGAGACAGGAAAGAGGAAGAAAAATCCTGGACCGTGTAGGGCAGACTGGGCACTGGATGGCTGTGTTTGAAGGGCAGTGGTGGTGGTCTTTAGCTGGCACGGGCTTGGACAAATGGCTCATACTAGCTCCCAGTTGCAGTTATGTACTGAAACATTTACACATACCTAGCATGAAATGAGTTTATCCCTACAGTTCATTCACTGCTTATCACACCCTTCCTTCCTGGGTTTCTGCCTCCCTCAGCAGAACTCATCCCTGTTGGAGCAGCTCAGCTGTACTGTCAATAGGTTGTGCAGCAGTCCTGGGGTTTTGTGGTACCTTTGTCTTCACTCACTACAGTCTATTTTTTTTTCTTTCCTGAAAAAAAACCCCAAACAAAATGCAACAAAAAGAAGTGCCAGTTTGCCTCTTTTTTCTTATTCATGGTTTCTCATTTTCTATTTGGGCATCCTGATACTCTGATGCTCCTGCTAGCGTGACCAAAGAAAGTGGGCAAAAGAAGCTTTTTTGCACTTATTAATATGATTATCATGATCTGTGACTTTTAATATATATTTATCCCTACCTGACAGGGAGATAAATAATTAGTGAAATCATTGTAATTGTTCTCTCCAGTTTTTGACCCTGGCACGAAACAGTTTTGTTTTCTTGGGCTTTTTTAAGACCTTTTACCCTGTAATCCATCCTCTGCCCTCCCTACATCATCTCAACACCTCAGCTCCTGCAGCACTTGAGTACAGAATGTGAATTTCCCTTTGCTCACAGGTATCAACATGTTAGCATCGACTGAGCACGTAACACAAGTGCCTTGGGCAAAAGGCAGACTGAATGCTGCTTTGTAACAGACACAATATTTCCACAATTTTAGGTCCCCAAAGTATCATCTACGACCCAACCAAGAGGAGGCACAGAGTTCTATCTGTCCTTCAGAATGCACCAAGATGGCCTTTAAAGGACGTGGATCTTTCCACACAAAGATTGTGATCAGTAAATCACAGCCTTCTCCTAGCCTGTGTGTTCGGCTGGTCCTGACACAAGCTTCCCACAAGTATGGTTCTCATTTCTGCTGAATCAGCCTTGCAGTTCTGCCCACTGAGCAGATGATAACGAGGGAGAACTACTCTGTCAGTGTGCAGGGTACAAATGTATCATGCGTATGGAATTGTATCATCTGTATGGAATTGACTGATACAGCTGGAGGAGTTACTCGGCCAGATACTGTCTCTCAGTTCTCAGAGAGGTCAGGACAGGGACTAGAGACAGTGTCTGCTGATTTAGGGGTAGCCACTGGGAGCAGCACCCACCAGCCATATCTGCATCTCCATATAGCCAAAATGTACTCCCTAAACAGACTTATCAATCCATGGACAGGCGTGTTTCATGTACAGGGCTTGTGGTAAAGCTCAGGACTACTTGCTCTTGCATAACTCCTTTGAGGTTTAGTTGGCTGAACTTTACTTTTCATAAGACATTTGATAATATGTAAAACAAAAAAATGGCAGGAACATAAAAATTATATTAGGCACACACACCAATAACAGACCGACCAGGCTCCTAGCTGAGAAACAATTCTCATCAGATAGGAAAACACAGGGAGGGGAACAAAGGAAGAAAAAAATTGCTTTTGGATCAGAATGAAGAGGAATGTATTGTTATCATATGCAGTCACAGAGTGATGCATCTTTTCAGTTTTCAGCCATTCCTTGCTGTTGGCAGTGACAGGGACACCTTTCTCTGCATCTGGCCAAGCGTCTGAGTCAGCTGCTCCCTCAGGAGAGGTAATGGCCCTGTTTGTGTGGGGTGTGAGTGAGGCAAGAGGAAGCACTTTGGGACAGCCCTGCTCCACCCTGCCCATAAACACCTGAGTTCACCACCACACTGGCCCACAGCCAAGTCCTGAGCCCATTCCCCTTCCCAGGGAGGGACCTGCAAGGGAGCTGCCACTTTGCCGTGGCCCAAAAGAGTGCACACCATAACCCTGACCCTGCTGGCTAACTCGGGGGGGTGGCTGGAGGCAGTGCAGGGGGGCTTGCAAATGAATCAGAGGGCTCCTCAGCTCAACATCACTAACCAGAAGGTAATTAGTAGCCACCAAGACCTGTTGCCATCTGTTCTTGCCTGAGCCTGGTCCTGAGTTCAAATCTCTTCAAAAGGATACAGATCTACAGTGTGCCTGTTATCTCCCTTTTTTTATGATCTCAGCAGAACAATCTCAGAGACAAAGCACACTTCTTGCTGTACACAGTAGTTCAGACTAGGAGGAGGAGGCACATTCCATTTTCTCTGGTTTCTGGGGACAGAGACCTCCAAGACCCTGTTCTCTGTATCTGTTTCCCCCATTTGGCTTACTAGCATTCATAGTCTGATTTTATGGAGCACACCCCACTGGAGCTCTCTTCTGGGGCTGCACTGCTCTTTCTTTTCATTCTCCTTCATGATTTGCTCCCTGTACTTACTTACGTTTTGGTGTATTTGTTTTGGTGTGGGTTGCTTTTTTTTTATTTTTTTTCCTGCTTCTGGGATACTGAAGTTATTCCTTCCTCTGAACATGTGTTAGCTTTTTTTTTTGGTAGGCCTCAATGTCTTTCACCCGATATCTATGTAGCTGCATCTGGATGTGAGTAGTTTTCTCCCTCAAACTCCATTGCACCCTGGCTCCTCATAGGAGAAGGAGGCAAGAGGGTCTTTTATTGTACCAGTGGACTTTGCCCATCCCTCTCTGGGTCTGAACAGGCCAGCATTATTTCACAAGTGCTAAATCCACTTACAGTGGTTTTAAATGGTTGAGCTGCTGAGCCAGCTGAACAGCAAACACCAGAGGGGAAACCACATTTTGTGAGCACTTCAGATTCCTTCAGACTGTATGTGGAGCCATTAAGAGCAAAGTAAAAGCCCTTTGACACAACTCCCTTCGGCAACTTTTTCATAACTGCATGCCAAAAATGGGGGCTGGCTAAGGAATTGGTCCAGAGTCAGCTCCCAAGAATCTAGCTCCTGAAGATGGAGGTCAAATCTGTTTTGGTTAAGAGAAAACAGCAGCACATTATCTTTTCTTGTAGCATATCAATCCTTTGCTGGATGTCTCCCTGATCAGTGTGGATTGCCAGTCAAGGTATCATCACCATGGGCAAAAGACGAGAAAAACCCCAGGTGCCCATGTTATGTAGGAATAGTTTTTATTGTATTTGTATCTGTTAACTATTTTCCTTATTTTTTACAACGAAATTAAGAAGAACCCAGATTGTATATCTGTTGTCTTCTGATAATCACAGAATAACTTGATCTTCAGCTAACATAACCAGCTAAGATTCAAGAATTCAAACAATTATCCCATTGCAATAAGATAGATGAAAGCCTGTCTAAAGGAGCTGCTATTTCCGTCTCTGTCCAGACATATTCCCTAAACAAGTACTTTCACAATGATCTGGGTTGGCTTAGAAACTCAGTAAAGGAGGTTTCCTAGCCCAGACAGTCTTGATAGAGTGATTACTTTGAGTATTGCATTGAGGCAGCAATAATAATTGGTGGTGGTCATGAGAAAGGATGAACCTCCCTGTTACAGCCTCAGTCAGCAAAAACTGTGTGGCCACAGCCTGAAAATCACACAGGGACATGAAAGAACATTTCATCTTGAATCAGCCAGAAGGAGGTGCAAAGTTCAAGTTGAAAAGTTGCATCAAGAACCTGTATGGTCATTCTGAGTCAGAATTTCTGTTTAACAGAGTTCATCTTGTTTCACTTTGGCTTTGGAGCTTTGTCCTACACCACTGTGGTTGAGTGACTCGAGTTCCAGCAAGAAAGAGGTGCAAACACAGCTGTGTGCCTGAACATTTGAAAGTGTGTCAAAATTTATTTCCAATTGATGTTGAAGTTAACATTCAGCAGGGGAAGGAATTGTGTGTGGTCTCTTATTGACAGCTTCAGTTAAGGCTTTTCTTTACACTGTGTGAAGTAACAGAGATGTCTCTGGTGAATAAAAAATATCTTCAATGGTTCCTTCAAAAATGGATGGGGATTAAGAATTTAGCCAGTGAGAACAAAGATGAACCAAAGAATACTGCTGCTCCATGGCAGTTCAGCCATCCAGAGGTGCTCAGTCTTTCCTTACGCCTCCCGTCCCCTTCTACTGGTGTATCCTTGGGTACCTCAGTGCTCATTTAACTCTCTCTGCCTTGACTCAGTATCTGTAAAACAGGCAGCAAAACACCTCTTGCTCCATGTGGAGGCTGTGAAATTATATTCATTGGTATTCATAACACACTTGGAGAACTAGGGATGGAAGAACTTGGTTCTCACACAAGTCCTGGGAGAGTATTGCTGTGCTGTTATTTTCTTCAGAAATACTCCCTCAGCAAAACATAGGTTACAGAGGAATGGTTGGCCACCCTTTGGCTCTTGTTAGATCGGTAGGAGAAGTTATTTTTCTCACATAATCAAGGTCTATGGTGAATTTGGGCCTTTTATTAAATCTCACAAAATATTATTCAGTTGGGTGACTGCAAAAGAGAAAACTCCTGAAAAAATGCATAAATATTAGGGGGAAAAAAAAGAAAAAAAACAAGAGAGCATGAACAAGCCACAAACCAGAACATTATCTCATTCCCTCTTTCTCATTCCTCTAAACCTGCCAAGAGGATTCCCCCAGAAATTCCAGCACTCACTGAACCTTGACCCAAACAGCTTCATGAGAAATTTCTTCCCCAAGGGTTATTTTGGATAGAAAGTTCTAAGATCCTGAGTATAATGGTTTTCACAACTGTAATTACAGTCTCACATATCTGATTCATGTAATTTGACAAGGAATTATAGCTTGGCTGGTTCAAAGGAGTGTGTCAAGGTGTAAAGTCACTGGTGATGTGGATCTTGCAGCCTCTGTAACTGGGCCCTTCCATCATTCTGGTGTCCAATTCAAATGTTTCTATGTTTACATACCTGAGGCAGCCTAGATTACAGTGGTAGAGCTCATTTCTTGTACTGCCTTTCCTCAGAGACAGTTTTATAAACACTTGACTGAGAAGCCAGGCATAGGGAAAAGGCAGTGGAAGTGCCCATTCACCCTGTGGTACTTGGAGAAGCTCACACTTCTGTGTGTGGGTATTGTACTCCTGAAGCACTGCCCATTTTTGGTTCTCAGAAGAGAAACATAGCAAAGTAATACAGATTTTACAGGAAGGGCTGGGAAATGGTGACTTGGACTGCAGGCTTCCATTTTCAGTGGTCCAGTGAAGGGAGATGCTGTACCTGTGTGTCACTGGGGGCAAACAGAGGGAAGCAGGTGCATGGATCAGCTCTCAGGTACAGGCTGGAAAGAAGGTGAGAAGGGCAACTACTTGACAAAAGATAGAAAAATCCAATTTAGGTGTGTTTTAACACATATTTGATGTTGCAGAGGACTCCCACTCACAAAAACATCTCAGTGGTTTACTGTTGGCCAGCCAGGAGAGCTGTGCTGCCACCACCACAACCAGGAGTATGATTACTCACTGGAAACCACACTGTTTGTGCACTCAGATCTGCAAGGTGAGAGTGTGGGTGGATGGATGTCTGTCTGGATGTGTGAAACAGCTGCACGGCCAGAGATGCTGCCCTGGGGGCTGTGGCTGAGGAGGAGAGGTCACACTGGTGGCCCACGAGCAGGCTGGGCTCAGCTGCTGCAGTGGCACTGGGGTGGCAGGAGGGTTGTCCTGGGCTGGTTTTGTGTGGCTGCTGGCTGACCTTGCCCCCCAAACAGGATACAGCCCTGCTGCCTTGCTGTCACTCTCAGTAGGTTATGGGCCTCTGAGGGTCCCCTCAAACCCCCTGTGCTGCACATCTTGTACCATCTTCTCAGCCCAGGTCCTGTGCCAGCTCACCTCCTCCCCGTCCCCGCAGGGACAGCCTCTGCCTCCTGGGCTTTGCTCCCTCTCTGCTCGCCCTGCTTCAGTTGTACAAGCTTCATAAAGAAATTCTGCTATTTTTAATAAACTTTTATAGCAGTCAAGCTCTAGGGTTCTCTTCCCTTACCTTAGGATATGTGACAGCACCCCTTGACCCCAGTAATTTCCTCCCTCCCTCCCTCCCAGTTTTCTCTTCAGAAATGTCTGGGCTTCGTCAGATTGCTTTTACAGAGCCTGTTTTTTGTCCCTCACTACTTTTAACATTTTAGTTGTGACCTGAGCTCTGGCTGTGCTGTGGTCATCAGACTTGTCCAGTGCAGTGTGGGACCAGGCTCACTCCCTCAGAAAGACACTGGTTCTTTTATTCCAGTGCCCCTCCTCAGGTGGAGTGCGAGGGTCCAGGTCAACCACTGGGATAAGGATGCTCCAAGGGTATATTTAACTCCACGTGTGCCTCATTGTACCCAGAGACCTTAAAACCCAGAGTCCAGTTCCTCAAGATGAAAAATCCTATCCCTGTGTTTGGGAAGGGCCTAAGCAAACATTTACCCCAAGAGGGAAAGCTGGCCAGGCAGAGCAGGCAGGAGGAGTGTGAAGGGAAGAGGAGAAACGTCACATCTGGTGGCAGAACCAAGGGCTACTTAGCACTGACTGCAAGAAAGAGTCTCCTTCTTCTCAGCAGGGTGTGATCACACTTGTCTGTGTCCCAGTGTGAGTGTTGCTGCTTTCTGGAGCCAGCACACGTAATGCTACACACACTTTCAGGTCCTGGCAGCTGGGGAAGAAAAGCAGAGGGTCGCTCTTGCTCCAAGGTGTAATAACCTATTTCACACCTGTCTTTTCACCAACTAGGGCACAGTGAATCTCTACCCAAGCCCTGTAAAGGCTTTACTCTCAAGTAGCAGCTTGAAATCTTGTAGTCTGGGTGGCATCCACTAGTGAGAGCAATCATTGCCACTGTTAGGGCCTTTCCTTCTTCTCCCACTGGCTACACCAAGACCTGAACTTTCAGATTACTGGTCTGAAGTGAGGGGTAGCTGCCACTGAAAGGAGAGATTCTGTTGCCTCTCCGTGCTCTTATGGCCACACAGTCCCAGTCATGGGCAGGTGTGTGAACCTTCCAGGAACCACTGTAGGACAGCAAATCACATTAACCCTGCCAAATGGTTCGTTTTCTTTGATTTTCTTTCTCTGAACCAGCTTTGCCAGAGTCAAATGAACGGCATAGGTGATGCAGTGTAACCCTGGGAGTGGGATCCTGTTTGAAAGGCTGGAATAACTGAGTTATTTTAGTTAAAAACACAGTGAGATAAGCTCCTCAGACTCTTGATGACTGGATTGCACACCATGTACGAGGGTGTCAGAGAAATGGATTTTCCTGAAGCACTTCGACTTCTTTTTGAAAGGCTCTTTCTCAATGCAGACTTTGACTATCCAGGCCAAAAGTGCAGAACCCAGATAATGCTACCGAAGTCCACTGGGGCAGGCATTTTGTTTTGTGGGCAATACAAGACTGCCACCATTCCAGGAAATGGTGGAAGGAGAGGAGAGGAGAGGTCCTGGAGTTTGTACTAGAAAGTACAAACTGGCTGCTGCTGCAGAAGCAGGCAAATACATGCCCAAACTAGGAACTTGAAAGCACATCACAGCCTTGAGGCACAAGTTAAAGCCACAAAATACCAAAAAACTGGAAGTCTAACCCAGCTGTGAACACGCTCTCTGCATGCCCTTATCAGATTTAGACTGAAAGTGGGATGTGAGAGACGGGTTTACTCTGTAAGGGGGACTTTCCAATTGTTTTGTGGGCATTTTGGAAAAGTCCGCACTGTTAGACCTGTAGCTAACTCTATTTATTTGTCTTTCTAAAATCTGCCTGCTGTAGATCTGGTCAAAAACTGAGTTCTGGAAGTAAACTATTCAATTACTTAAAATCTTTTTCCTTGCAAGTTACTTGTAAACCTGTCTTTATTTCCACAGATGTATTTTCCATTCAAGGTATTCATGAAGCAACTCCTGCCAAAAAATTTCAGTGTAGGGTCTGTTTTCCAGAACGATTATTTTAGCTGTTTACTCTTTTTACTTTTGAAGTATGAATGATTCCCTAAATGGTGAGGTATTACTTCTGCTTCTCATCCCAGAGGATTGTAATTTTTTTTTTAATCCAAAGAGTAAGAAATTATAAAAAGAAAGACACAACATACAATATATAACCTCTTTTGCGGTATGAACATGGATGACATTTCATCTCTTAAACCTCCATTTGTACAGAGCATAACACCTCTGCAAGAAAATGTAAAAATATAAATCTAATAAAACTATGGAGCCATCTAACATCAGCCCCAGTCTTTGCTCTGCAATGTCCACCTGGGGCTCTAACAGAGCTAGCCGTGGCAATGCGTGCGAGTTGCAGCTGTCCACAGGGTTGTTCCTGTCACGGCTGCTGTGCTGGGGCTGCTGGATTGATGTTGTCTCAGTCTCGCCCAGTCAAAGCCTGGGACATTGGCTTGGATCACCCATGAAACAGGGTTGTGTTGAGATGCCGGATGGAGAGCTGCAGCAGCTGAGGCACACAGCAAACAGACTGAATGGGCCTTTGGCTGCTGAACAGAACTGTCCTGCACGGCTCTCTCTCCCCCTCTCCTCCCTGCAAATCTCTGTGGAAGGGTTGGAGGCGAGAGTCAGGGGGCACAATAGCAAAAAGAAGTACAGACAAATCAGCCAGAGTGTTTCTATCAAAGCCAGACTTCTAATTTATAAACCTGTGTTTCCTGAAGGAAAAGGAAATTGGTGTTAGGACCTAGTTGGATTGTTTTGTTTCTATCCCAAATGTATTTTTCAGATCCCAGCTGTCTCAGGATGTACTCTGCTATGCCTCACCAGGACACTGCTCTCTGCCTGGTTTCTTGTCTGTGGCAGGTGTTTAATAGAGGAAGGTGTAAGTTTCACTTGGAAGCCACAAAGAGAGACATCTGGGGAGAAAAATGCATCATTCAGATGCAAAATAAATAATCCCAAAGTTTTATCTTTTAATATGTAGATTATTATTTTTAATTAAAATATTCTCATTCCAGTTTTATTTATTTTCTTAGCACTTGACTGGCTGGCATAACTCAGGTAAGGCTGCACAGTCTTGTGCCTTTTTTCTATTTCAGCACCATTTCCTTTTTGCATCTCTCTCTGCACAGTTTGAGGTTTTGTTGGTCTTCCTAGAAGTCAGACTGGGAAAACAGTCTCCTTAAAAACACACAGAACAAGGGAATTTTTGTAAGGAAGAAAGTGGATTAATGGGAGATACTTCTTGCTGTTAAAAAGCAGCCCTGGGTGTCACTTACGGAGAGCTGGTGTCTAACTTCTCTCACACAAGCTACCCCTTGTAGCCTGGTCAGCGATTGTGCCATGCCCTGTAGGGAACTGAAAAGCATATTTATTTTTATCGTGCTGTTGGCTTATGGAATTCGAAGGTACCTTTTTTAGCTTGCATAACTATAAATATTGTTACTGGACCTCCCAACCTCTTTTCAGTGTTTTCTCGCCCCAATATTTGACCTTCCAACCTGCCCCAGGAGATGGTAAATTCCACAGGCTGATGACACACTGGATGAAGGAGTCCTGTTACAGACACTTTCAATTTTACTGAGTGAGCTCCTGTTCAAGCTTCAGAATAAGCAAAAAAACGTTGGGGATTGATCAGATCTCCCTAGAGCCTTCTTAAATCTTGATTTCCTGCTGTTTCCTACATGAGGACGAAGGGCCGTTGTTTTAATTTTAGTTACCTGCCTATGTCCATGCCAATGTTGTGTAAGAAATGCTAGGAGGTACTGTGCAACTGCTTCAAGCACGGGACCTTCATTCTAGAAATAAAAATGTCTATTTCTCTATTGTATCATAGTTGACTTTCATGACTGTTCCTGCTACTCCATCCAGGAGCTCTTTCAGGAGGAGTGAGTCGTATGTTACAGCGTGCAGTGCACATTCCCTGAAATCTTCGTAAACCCACGGCTGGAAACTTCCAAGAAGATACCTGCTCTGCATTCACTGCTCAGAGCAGGGACTCAAAAGAAGCTTTTAAATGTGCTTTCCAGTGAAAACCACTTTTTTTTCCTCTGCCATTGACCACTCCTCCCCTCACCTCACACTTGTGAAGTCACATCATTTACGGGACTCTCTGCTTTTCTCAACTATTGTCCTGAATCCTGATTCAGGAGTCTGCCAACTACACCGATTTGTCATAAACAGGGATTTAGATCACTTCAAGAATCATCACCAAAGATATTTCTGGAAGTCATTTTAATGTGATGTTGTAAAAATGTAACTTAAAATGTTTGATGGCAAGCTTCACTCTGTTATTGTGCAGCACAATCATTTGAACAATGATTTGAAACTACCAAGGCACAAGTCAAAGTTACCAAGAAAAAAAATCAATGAGTTACCAAGAAAAAATCAAAGTTAGAAGGGCACAAATCCAAGTTACCATACTACAAGGTTATGTGCAGTATCAACCACTTACCAAAGATCTGCTGCTGGTAAAAGGTCTCTGAGGAGCAACCTTGAGAGTTGGCACGGTGCAAGGGGAAATCACTGCCATGCACTCAGGCTGCTTAGCCAGGAGAGCTCAAAGAGGGCTCTCTCAGGCCTTTATTTATAGAATAAAGTGCTTGGCTTGCAGTCAAATTACATGTGATAGTAAAGGTATGCATGAGACTCCTTGTACCCACAACTTTCTTTGTTCCTTTATAAATGAGTCTTGGAAAAACCACTCGTTATTCATGTGTTAATCGCATGATTGGTGTTCCAAGCTCATGCCTCGATGCTCTCTGGGTCAGCTCTGCTCCTTTGTGGGTTTTCAGAAAGCACATTGAAACCAGAGGACTTCTTGGTCCATTTGCAGCTTATGCCTTTACATCTTTTGCAGTCTGAACCAAACGACATTCATTTGGTTAAGGGGTTTTATCCATCACTCCCTCTCCCAGCACTGTGTATTTCCTGATCATAAGCATGCAAGAACCTGTGTGCTTCCCCTGTGTTTTGTGCTGCCTGCTGGCTTCCCTGTGAGGGGCTACACAGCAATTCTTAGCAGCACAGTTATTCTTGGGGCAATGCACACTCTACACCTCCCTGCTCTAGAAGCAGATAGGATGTTCTCAGTCTTGCAACTCAAGGAACTTTCGACCTTCTGGTCTTGAATATTACAAAGGACAAAGATGCTGGTGATCACTTTTGGCTCTTCACTTAACTTCAAGGTGGGTTGAAAGATAAAACTTTAAACCCCAGATTTTTCAGTAGTTTATGAGATTTTTAATCAGTGAAGCTGATTTTTTTCATCTATTATAACTGGACTTTAAATTCATGATAGACAAACTTTCCATTGTATGGAGTGATTTAATATACAGGAAGTTAATTTGACTGTTTATTTAGCACAATTTTCCTGTCCTCTCTTTACCATAAGTTCCTAGCTTAATGATGTTGTTGGGGGCTAGGTTTTCTTTCCTTTTGTTCCTTTTTACTTATAGAATTTTTTCCCATAAATTGCTAGGAAACACTAATGACCGGGTACCTAAGAAGAGCAAAAGAGGTGGCCAAGCTCAGGGGAGGAAGGCACCTGGTTGCAGTTCTCTTATCTGGGAGTTTCTCTCGGAGGGACAGAGATATCTCGAGAATTGAGCTGGTGAAAGGCGGGGCTGGAGCAGCTGCTGGCTCTCTCACTCTCGCCTTTCCGAGAAGGATGCTCGGAGCTGCTGCTTTGGGGAAGAGGAGATCGCTGCTGCCGCTGGACCCCCGCCCAGAGCTGCTGCTTCTGCCCTGGGGTGAGAGCCTCTGCTTGTGAGAGCAGCCACTGAGCTGGGACCTTATCAACACCTCCCTCACTAAAGGGGGGCCCTGTTGCCATCTGCTCGGGTGCCCGGGATCCTGAGCTCGCCTCTCCCCGCCCTGCTGGGAGCCGGGCAGCCGCTGCCCCGGCCCCGCCGCTCCTTCGGCACCGCTCTGGGTTTCACTGCGCTGCAGCCCCGCTCCCCCTGCCTGCCGAGACTCCTGCCGTCCCAGCCTGCTGCTTTCCAGAGTCCTGCTGGGGCGCCGGGACCGACTGTCCCAGGGGGTTTGTGAAGCAAGGCCTTTCTCTATCTCCCATCCCTCCCCGTCCCGGCCGAGCCGCCATTGCCCCGCGCTGCTGGAGCTCGCGCCACAGCGCCCCCTGCAGCCGCGGGGGAATCATCGCACCTGCCCCGCCCACCCAGCGCCACCAGCGCCCCCTGCCGGCTGTGACCGGAACTGCACCCAAGGGGACAGTGCCTGCAGGCCCAGGGGGGTGGGACCGGGTTCCTGGGTCTGTTCTGTTGTTAATGCCATAGGAGTTGTTGTTTGTTTGCTTTATTATAAATACCAGTAAAGAACTGTTATTCCTATTCCCATATCTTTGCCTGAGAGCCCCTTAATTTCAAAATTACAATAATTCGGAGGGAAAGGGTTTACATTTCCATTCCAAGGGAGGCTCCTGCCTTCCTTAACAGATGCCTCTCCTTCAAACCAGGACAGATGTCTATATTTTTCCCCTTACTGTCTAGTTCCAGGAAAGACTAACATTTATCTCTCCCAGTCTTAATAAAGTACATTTTCACCAACTCTCATAGTTACCTGTGCATCTTCCTCACTTATTGGGTCTCTTATTGAGCATAGCTACTCCCAGGTCTTCAAAAGCTGCTCTGCACCTCATATCTCAGTGGAGATACACTCTGTAGGTTTGGGAAGTCTCAGTCCTTCTTTCTAGTTAAGGAACATTGTTCTGATTATTTCCAAGGGCACAAATCTTATAATTTTAATTTCTTTGACATGGGCCAAAGAAACAAATATTGTGACTCTGGATTGACTTCCCCACTGCCAAGTCTAAGGATGATTAAGACCATTTCAGACAGAAACATCAGCTGCATAATTTGGACCCTGGTGCCATCTACTCAGGGCTGGAAGCTGTGCCCTAGGCAATGCTTCATATTCTTCCTTTCTCCACAGTAGTCTGAAGTGCTGAGTTGGACTTGAACTTCTGAGGTTTGATGGGTATTTGTGATCTGGGCTTTTGATTCCATTTCATCTCTAACAGTCTCCTTTTTCCAAACCCTTGAGTAATTGCCCTTTCCGAGAACGTATGCTGCGCACAAGGAACACCCTTCTTAAAAAACACAAACACTCAGAATAGGAACACAGAGAACTGAAAAAGCTTCACCAAGAAGTTTTGTTTCTCTAAAAACCCTACATAGGAAACCTTGGCCTCTTCACTCCCTCAGTATGCTGTATTTATTTCTTTTTCTCTTCTCCAGATTGAGAGTACTCTCTGCCAAACAGAGAAAGGCTTTGTGAGATGAGGGACGGATCAGACTTATGCTGCTTGTAGAGTATATGTTGCCTCCTTCTGAAGGCTGAAGGCTGATCTCTTCCTCTGCTGCCCCTCCTTCCCTAAAAAGCATCGCTTTTTAGTAATATCCCTCTTCTTACCCTTATTTTTTGGAAAAAGGCTCATAACTGCTCTTGGCAGAACACAGCACACATCCTGCTGCTGGTTTTTCTTCAAAGGGGAGCAGAGGAAAAAAGCAGAACTGAGTTTTCAAAGGGAACTGGCTGCCCAAAGCTAAGGAGCAAATGATAAGCGCGGTGGATACTTCCCCCAAACTGGGGCTCTTCCCTCCCGCTGCTCCCTCGCACGGGTATTTCCCCAGACAGACTCACGTGAGGGTTGGTGCTGTCCCTTTCCGAGGCCATCCTTCTGCCCCAGGTCCTCCTGAGCGGCCAGAGCACAGAGCAGAGCGCTCTGAGCTCGCGGGGACTCTCCCAGCGCCGGACCAGTTCGCAGCTGCTGGAACAGACCTGCTATTCATGTGCCGGCGGCCCCCGCCTTGGCATGGCCTGGGGGTGAGGGAGGGGGTGCCAGCCGATTCTTCATTGTCCAGGCAGCCCTGGAACAAGTGCCCCTCTTAGACTTTCCATGACACCCGTGTTCCCTGCGTGTCTGTGCTCCCTCCACGAGCCCAGCTGAGCCGCATGAGCTCACTCGTGCGGCAGCGCAGCCCGTGTACCAAGAGGTTCCTGGCAGGGGCTGTGCAGCCACAGCAGCCATCCCAACCTTTTCCCTCTCTCCCAGCACACAGCAGGATGCACAGATGGAAAACCAAGGAGTGAAGAAAGGAGGTCCACCAAGCTGTGCCTGCTAATTGCTGCTGCTGCTGCTAAGATAGTGTTACATCTCAGAGAAAATTCACACTTTCCTACTTTTACAGTCCCTTCTTCTCGTCTTTCTCCCCAGCCAAAATGCCCTTCCTTTCCCCTCCCCAGCACTGTTTTTTAGTTGAATTTGATATGTCTGGTCTTAGCTGAAATAAAATCTTGCTTTTCGCTGAAGTTAAAAACAGCTATGAGTGACACTGGAATGGAAATATGTGCAGCCGGAATCAAGTCATAGGGGAGAAAAACACGTTGTTATTACTATTAGGTGGGTTCCTCAGGCAGAAATATCAGCAATAAAGTGCTACTTTGTGCTACTTGCAAATCAGGTAGGTGTGTCTGGCTTTTGAAGGAGAATTTCTGCAGTTACAGTAGCATAGAAAATTTATGGTAGGGAATATATTCTGTTTAAACAGTTCAGCCAAATGCGTTTTCTAACACTCCAGCGTGCCTGAAAGTGCTGACAAGTCTGTCAGTAGACGATCCTGTTGCATTGATGCTTCCCAGCAAAAGGCCTCAGTCTGCAGTGAAAATACTAGTGCTTAGTACTGCAAGTTCATTTCAAAGTGCTGATGAATTTAACCTCTCTGCATTCCTCTTAAATAGCATTTTTTTTTTTTTTTTAACGTACAGCTGTATGAGCTGAAGCAGGGAGATGTGTTTAGGGACTGGGCTAGTGTTACACAGGAAAACAGCTCTAGGACACAGCTCATTTCATCCTTAGGGTTTGGCCTAAGGCTGAAAGCCCTCAGGAACCATGAGGCTGATTCTACAATCAAAAGCCACCACCAAGGTTTCTACTTTTGAATGAAAATTGAGGTCCCTGCTTTTTGTTGTCACTGAAGTGATTGTTTGAATTCTGCAGGGAAGTGGAGGTGAGGGGAAAGAGGTTACTCATTGCTGCTCTCCAGCATCTGTTGGCTTTTGCTGGTTTTTTTTCCATAATATAAAGAGCATTTAACCCCAAATGCAGCCATCTGCTGATGTGGTTGACTTGCTGGCCTGATAGGAACCTGTATGTTAACTAAAATTCTCTGTCAGTATACTATTGCACAGATGCTAATATAGATAATTACCTGCTTTAATTTACTTTTTTTTACTGTAGTCTATAAAAAGATGTTATGGTTGATCAAGTTATAAATATATGTTGCTTATTAATAGGTGATTTACCCTGGGTGGGTGCCAACAGTATTCATTAAGGCTCTCCTGGGAGTTAAAAGGACTTTATCTTGCACAGGTCCTTTGTGAACTGTCTTCCAGCAAACAGCCCATGAAAGCTGGCCAAAGTTTTTTGAGTTGGATTTGTGACATAAGCGTAAAACCAACTACAAAATATTTTCTAGTGGTCAGAAAGGAATGAAGTACCTACAATTTCATTTAGTGGATAAACAAATATTACGAGTGCCCAGATTTCAGTCAGGACTGCATGATATACAACAATGTGTCTTTTTAAAATCGTTTTTTCTGACTATATCTAAATGCCATGCTAGGAGCTTTTTCTCTCCAGAGAGGTACTGCAAAGAATAGTAATCTTGTACTATGCCCTCAGAACAACTACAGAAATCAGTCAAAACTTATGGCAACCCCTGTGTCCTTGTAAGTCCTCCAATCAGACCATCAGGTCCTCGTTGCCCTCTCCCAGGACAACAAGAGAGAGGCTTCCTGCAAAGTGTGTTAGTGGTAATGGCTGTACCAGCCTCCCTGGAAGTGTCAGGAGCCAAACATATTAAAATGAGAAAACTCCTAATAATAGAATTGCTCTTGGAAATGGTTTGTCTATGTCATTAATAGCAGAGCTCAGAGCCAAAAAATGTGTGAAGAGAGGGGAGTGGGGTTTATTTCAAAGTGGGTTATAATAGCTGCCCAAGAAAGGAGTGCCTCAATGAACACAGTTATTTAGATATACTTGTTTCTGAATGTGATCACAAAGAACCACGTTTTTCAGACTATCTTTCCAGTAACCATTAATTATGGTGCACCATTGTAATGGCCCAAAGACTCGGGCACAGAAAATGCAGCCCAGCTTCCAGAAGGGATTGTGTGACATGAGTAGTAGCGCCCAGCAGTTTCAGACTAAACAGCCCCTGAACTCCCTTCCAGTCTCTCATATAATGTAGGACAAGTGGGACACCTTGGAAGCCTGGCAGTTCTACTGGCTGTTGATTGATAGGAGAGTCTTTCTGGTACAGCACGCTAGAGAGGGACGGGGGAAGAGCAGTGCTCCCGGAAAGGAGGGTGGGGAGTACCTGAGGCATGACAGAACACAAGTGCCTGGTTTTCCTTGTGAGCTCAGCCCATGCCAGCCAAGAGTAGAGGCAAGGCTCTGTGGATCAGCCACAGTTGCTCGGGAGCAGCTTGCATGGCAGAGCTGCTCATTCCCACCCCTGTATGTTAGCCCGAGTGCTTGTGCAGCCACCCAAGAAACCAGACAGAACCTCTTCCAGCTGGAAGGGAAAATAAAGTTGCAGGCTATTTTTTTGGCCGGGATCAGCTCCCTGAGCTGGTTCTGCACATAACTGCGCAAACACTTCCACTGGCAGCAGGGAGGGCGTCCGGTGGGAAATGGAAAAAGCAGCTGGGAGCGGAGCAGGGTGGGGCCGGGCCAGTTCCAGTGGCGTGGCTACTGGGTGTGCAAGTCCAGCGCTGCAGGGCTGCTGCCACGCTGGGGCCGGCCTCTGACGGGCTATGTGGGAAGAGCTGCTGAAATCGGTGGGCTCCTGCTCTACCCAGCACAGACAACTGGCAGCAGAAAGCAGCCGTGCTTTGTGAGGAATGAGTTCTTTGCAGAAACTGCTCTCCTCTCCGCTCTCAGAGTTGTTGCAGCACTTCAGAGTATCCAAGATGGCAACGGTTTCTGCAGGACAGCTGCACTTCCACAGGGCAACTTCTCTTCTTAACTCTTCCAGGGCCTTCATCTTGTATTACAAAAGTGGGTTGGGTTTGGTTTTGAGACTCTTTCTCCACCCTGTAATTTTGGGTGACCTCTGCTCTATCTCAGGAGACAGGAGCGCTGCTGACCTGTTATGGGTGCATTCACCTGACGCCCTGGGAAGAGAGGAATACAGCCTGACTTGTTTAGCCTTACAGAATGAAAACCAAGAGGGACACTGATGCCAGCTACTGAACTTTAGAGAGGTGGGAATGCAGCAATAGCACAGGAACTAATTAATGAACTGGCCAAGAAAAAATGCTGGGTTAGAAAGTAGAGGAAGGTTCTTGGCTGCCTAAGTGCTGATGTTCTGGAGAAACCAGCCAGTGAGAGAAGCAAGGACAAGCAAGTGAACCAGGCTGGGGATGGAGCATGCTGAGTTTGCCACAAGGATTACCTGCCAGAGCTGCCTGTGACAGCCAGGGACTGCCCCTGCTTAACCACTCTTGTCCCAGGCCCTCTTTTCTGTGTTTCACTGGTGGGAAGAGCAAAGCTCAGCAAAACTGCAGTGCATGCTACTGCAGAAGTGAAGGCAAGTGACTAGGTAGGCAAAGGCCCATTTTCTGTAGTTTCTTTAGGAATATTAGTCCTTTTAATTATTGTCAGGGTTACAGCTCCTGGTTGGCCAGACTAGCTTCACCTTTTATAGGAGAGAGCCACAGAGAACAGCCCAGTGTTTAGAAGAGTAATAATCTCAAGGGAGGCTTTGGAGGCAAGGAACACACACATGTAAGTAGTACTTCTAAAATTCTCCCAGAGGGTGATAAATGAACATGTACTTCTCCAATGAATCGTTCAATTTTATGAAAACAAGGCTAGAAAGGATATTAAAGAGTTACCCATTCCTTCCCTAGCTCCAAGAGCACGGTAGGTCAGTGGTACCTGCCCCGTTAACACAGATGTTGATCCAGCCTGCTTTGAAAGTGCTCCAGATATTTTGATTTCCAAGGCAACCTATCCCAGTGCTTCAATAACACCATTCTAACAGTTTCAAGTTGTTTTGTTGATACTTAATTTAAAAAAATGTCCCTGCTGCAATTTTAGCCTGTTATTCTTATCCTCTCCACGTGGGAGAGAAGTGATTATTTCCTTCTTCTTTGTTACAGTCATTTACATTTTTGAGGACTGTTATCATGTCTCTGTTCAGCCTTCTTTGGATTTAAGAAAACAGAAATTCTTTTGCCATCTCCTCATAGGTTGTATTTCATAGGTCTCTGAGTGCTGTTGTTGCTATCTGAACTATTTCCTGTTAAATTATCAGAGTTTTGGACTATTGGGAATCTGCATCAGCACAGGTGAAAATGGTCATAGGAGTGCAAGTGGGAGAAGTAATAGAGGAATAATCTTCTGTGTATTTGGATTGATAATGGGAGTCTGGGGCAGAGACTGTGATTTTTGTGGGGTCTGACAGAGTAGGAGTTTTCTGTTTGTCCTTGAGAGAAAATCACTGTTTTTCTCCAGAATGCCAGGACAGACTCGAGACAAGAAAAATTCTTTTAGCACTCTTCAGCTTTTTAAAATATTGTGGTAAACCACAGTCAGAGTGAGAATAAGGGTGGATCAGGTTGCAAGGAGTCCAAGGTCACCTCCTGAAGCTCACGTAACTATTGATGATTCCCAGAAATCCTAGCAGCCCAGACTGGCTTTGTTTCACTGAGGAAGGATTTCTCCCATTTGGAGAATAGTTTCTCAAGCTCAGTGTTCTTTCCTGATTGCTAGACTATTAGATTACTTTCCCCCTTAGTCAGAAATTTGCACTTGAAATGTAGATTAAGAATATTAATTAACCCTGGCAGAAAATATCACTCCAGAAACAGGGAGTTAGTTTAACTACAGCCTGACTGGTAGTTTCTGGAGCTCTTTGAGAGCTTGAGTGGACAAATAACTCCCATGTCAACCCTTATCTCCAACACGGGAAGGTGTGAGAGGTTAGAAAAGGATTATGTGCATTCCAACACACACCCCCTCTCTTTAGCAGCTCAGCCACAACCTACAGAAATTACAGGTTGCTTCATGCTCTCTTTTTGTCTCCTTAGCTCAAGACAGACTGATACCTGCTGAAACGCTTTCAGCACCAGTGGGTCAGGAGGCACATACATACGTGTGCCCCCCTCCACACAGCCCCCCATTACATGATTATTGTTAATATTGCATGATTTTTTAGTGAGCCATACAACAGACTTTTCTGAGTTCTCAAGTGTTTACCAAAACATTTTCCATTTTACTTCTAAACTCAAAACTTGCTGATACCTAAATTCCTTGTGGGTATTTCTACTGACTCCAGTGCTTACAGACTTGGTCCATATCTGAGTTTGGCCTCAGCAGTGTTTCCCAGCCTTGCTGTGCCTGGCAGCTTTGAAAGCCATTTTCCAGGGTAAATCCTGGAAAACTCATCTGATTTAGAGTCCCTCTTACAAACTCCTTTAACTTTTCTTCCGAAGGTCTCTGAATCTGACCCTTGGGAGCAGGGCAAAATAAGAACCTTCCTCTCTTCCCCCTTTTTGCTCGAACCAAGTCTTCCCTGACTCTGACCCTGGCAGCAGACCTTCCTGGGAGCATATTTTGCATGCTGTGAACAAATGCTGCCTAGCTCCCTGTGGGGCATTCTACCTGTATGACATTTCACCAAGGACCTAGAATTTGAAGCTGGAACACAACTGGGGTGTTCACACAGGCTAATTCATAGCATTCAGATCACTCTGATGTGCACCAGCTGGAGTTGAAAGCATTTCGAAAGCAGGAAGGGAATAAATCCTCTGTGGTGAACAGCTCCCAGATTCCTTCTCTTGTACCCTCCCTCCTTGCAGTGTTCACCCCCATCTCTCCACCTGCAGCCAGAGAGAACGGACCCGGCTGTGAGTTGAGGGGTAAATCTGGAAATGGTATGTTAATGGCATTCCCTTCTGCCACCTTTGTTTATTCCCATCCTGATGCCATACACTCCATATAAAAGCAACCCTCAGCCTTGCTTACTCTGTCCCTTCACCCACCTCTGCCCTCCTGACAAAGTTTCCAAATAAACCTTGAAAGCCACTATCAGCTGTAAAACGTCTAATCAATGAAAGGCACTGGAGTCAGTAATATGAAACCCTTTGCCTCAAGATCCCAGAGTTTCTTACTGAACTTCAGTCTTTAAGGTCAGACATCCTCGCTGCTGTTTGGCTTGATGTTCATTGAATGCAAAGTCAAACAAGGGGCAACACTGAGTAGGTTATTCCCCTGCTTGCAAAGCAAGCAGCTTACTGACTCCCGGCAAAGCAGAGGTTAAAAGGGCATCCTCACCTGAAGGGGCACGGAGAAAAATAGGGAGAGGTTTTGTACAGCAGGACCTGGAGCATCATTCTCAGCGGGCTGCCTTGTCCCCAGAGTATCGATGAGCTGCAGACAACTGAAGCAGCAGGGACTGCAAGGCACCGAAAACGTAATTTGCAGATAAGTGTTCTAAAAGAAAAGCATGTGGGGGATAACTAAAGCCAGTACCTCCTACAGAGCCCCTTTAAATCCACAAAAAGTCCCCAGGACTGCAGCCCTGAAGGGACACAGCAGCGCAGGGGGAGATTCCATCAGGATTTGAAACAGGAGGGAGGAGGGAGGTGATTTAACAGGGTAAAAATACAAGTACAGTGGGATGAAATAAAACCAGCAGCACCTGACAATGACAAACACAAAATTTGCTAATGTTTTAGCATCATATCTCCAGGAAGAGGAAGACCCATGTTTTTAGAGTGGTTCTAATTTGATGTGATTTAGCTCTGAGAAGTGTACTGCAAAATAATTGGGATTTTATGGTGGAAGGTGGGATTAGGAAATTCAGTGCAGTTATTGAATTTGTGTCTTGAATGTACTTTTGAGCTTTTCCTGTGGGGTTCTAAGGGCAAACAGAATTTTTCAGGCTCAAAAGTGGTTTCTGTACAGACATATATATGCACGCATTTTTACTCCCTGCTAGGATCTCCCTACAACAAATGTGGACTGAGAGTTTTTAAAGTCCGATATCTTCAAATAATTTTGTCAACAAGCAGCTGGGATTTGTTTACATTTTAAAGACAGTCTGTTTAGTTAAATTGCCAAGTGTTACAAGTGTTGTGGTTATGGCAGTACCTCAGGTCAGGATCAGACATACAAAGTGCAATAATGTATATTATTCAGAAGGTTATGTTACTGAGGACAACCCACCCTGCAGTCTGTGGAAAGACTTTCTCTGTCTTTCAAGGGCTTAAGAGCAAACACTACTGATCCATTAACTACGTGCAAAATATATATTTACTTGCATTCAAACTCCAGTTTTTGTGCTGCAAATTGCAAATCAAATACTTGTGCTTAATCTGGTTTGACAGGTATTTTACATTACTTGGTGCAGACACAAGAGCTACTAAAGCCTTTCTGCTGTACTTTGTCACTTCCTCAGCACTTGTGATATTTGTGAGAAGCACTTGTAAAGATATTTTGCAGCAAATTTTCCCAGTGAAATGGAAGAATTTCAGGCCTGACAGTGAAAATCACTGGTCTGTACAGTTTTGATCCTGAATCAGACACAAGTATTTCACTGGGGTAGTTCCAAAAGCTTTGCTGGAATCCCTCTGATTTACACCCATATGAGATCAGCATTAGGCCCCAGTGTTTTCATTTTTCATTTGTTATTCTTGGCCCTAGTGTCTTTTTACCACTGTTGAATACAATGTTGCTAAAATACCAGATGTGCTTGTGAGATGAGGGAATGTGGCAAAAAAATAGATTGCAGCAGTTCACTAAACAACACATGATCTTCTTTTGCCCTGTAGTCTGAATTCTGGGTTTTTACACAAGTATAACTGCATTTATTTCTACAGGACTGTTTCTGATTACCATTGAGAAATGAAGTTGTAAATCCTTCCTGGCCTAAGTGCTTAACAGGATCATTGCATTATGCTCAGTATTAGCTTATACAATGACTGATGCTTAATATTATTTTGTAAAAATTCTAGATTTCATATCACTCATAATATTTCAATCACTATATTACTGACTGGTTTCAAAGTATTATGGGCTTTAGTGCTCTTTTACCACTTGCTTAGTGCTCATATTAGGTGCTTGGAGATCTTAAGTAATACAGTTATTACGCATAGTTCAGCTCCCAGTTATCACATAATTTATACCAGTTCAAACCAGTGGGAGATCCAAATCTGGCCCAGTATCCAGATTCTTTTGATGTGGTAGGAAGAACAGGTTCAAATCTGCAGCGTGCTGGCCACTCCAATCTTAGACAGCAAAGCATTAACCAAAGTGCTGAGCTTGAGCTGCGTGAGTAACGTGACCAAAGAACCCATCTGCTCCTCCGCCTGCAGAGCCAAGCCCTGGCACAGCAGGGGAGCCAGGGCTGCCTGGGATCACCTGCACTGTCTTGTGCTTGAACATCAGGCTTGGCTGCTACAGCCAACTATTCACAAAGTCAGCTGCTTCAGAGGTCTGAGACATCCTCACTGGTTGTGGAAGTTACAGAGAATTGTTTTCCTATGCAGGCAGCAATAGTAAACTTAGTACTTTAGAGGAATGTTTTTTACTCAGTTATACTGCAATATATTTGGAGCAGGGCACTTGATGCCAGAAATTCACCTCAAATTAATGCTGGTACAAATGATGCCAGTGTCTTCTGCAGGTGAGTCTCTTTCTGCTGCACCCAGTAAATCACACTGAAATCTAGAGTGCGAGCAAGATCAAGCCTTTCCCTGCATGTGCATGAATAAAAGTGTTGGTATAAGTGTGTCCATTCTAGCTGAGCCATGAAAAACAGGCTGCCAGGACAGAAGAGAGGAGTAAAAGGTGCTGTGCTTGATATCAGCCTTGATTGCCAGGGATCCATCACTAACTCATCATTGTGGTAGACACCAGCTGGTGGGGTTACATCTCTGCAGTCATCCATTATGTCTGTTTCTCTGGGCACAAGTTCTTCTTACAAAATGCAGACAGGATCAGCCCTTCTTCTCCTAAAAAAATATTAGGAAACAGTGTTGGCAGCACTTTACCCTGAGCCAATCTCCAACGTGTCATTTAGAAGGCAATGTTTTATATCATGGTGCTTTAAGCTTAGAAGTAAAATCAGGATTTAACTAATTCTGTCAGTTAAAGTCTGTGTCACTTTCTTTGTAAATCTCTTTGTTTATCTCTGTCTAAAACTCCCTCTTAGTTTTATTAAGAAGATGATATTCAGCAGTTTATGCTTAGATCCCTCGTGCAACACTTGCTCTCTGCCTAGAACGCTGTCTCTCATCTCAAAGGTGACTGAATTGCAACGACGAGCAAAGTGCTCTCTGTGCCTACAGTAAATAATCAGGTGGTGAACAGCATCAGGTGCTTGGAGATCTCTGAACAGAGGATACAGCATAAAGTCAGCCACTTCTTGGCAGGAGTGAGTGGGGTTCTGGATGATGGGTAAAGTGAGAAGGCCAGTTGTGTTGACAATCTAACAACATAAGCTGGAGATTTACAGTGAGCCACCCTTTCTCTCCTTTTCATATTCAATTTTGCAGGGTCACAGAAGAAATTACATTACTACATAAGTTGCAGAAGTTAAAGGTGTCAAAGCCATAAAAAAAATCGTCTCTGTGGACTTTAAAATATTTCCTGTTTTCACTGTCTTACCCAGTGTATTTCACTGGGGATCTGACGGCTTTGTTCAAGGAGTAAGAGACCTGTGATAGTTCTGTGACACAGATTTTTTTGACAGATGACCAAATACCTCTCCTCCAGAAGTGCTAAGGGCTCAATCAAAACACACTGAAAGTAAAGGAAACATCCCCAATTACTGTAAGGCAGCCCCAGAACTTTGCTTGTGCAATTTCAAATGTCTGCTCTTTATGCTGTAAACCCTCCATTCCAGTGGGATAATTATGTATCAGGATCCAGTATTCAGTATTCCCTTATGAAGTGATTGGGATGCTCCTCAAAGTAGTGAGCAAAAGAAAAGTAAATATATGTTATTTTTCAGTCCACCATCCCATGCTTAGTTCTAAGTGAATTTCATGTCTGGAAAAGTGTCGGGTTGATGGCCCAGGTGCAGGCATTCTCCTTTCATCTACAAACACTTACTCGAGCAGCAGAACAAAAGCCTTCTCCATCCTGATCCCTGGCAGTACACCTTCAAACTGCAGAAATTTCCAATGGCAGGCCCTTTCAGTCCTTGATCTGTCTGGCAGCCTCTGGAACAAAGGGGAAAATCTGTGATGGGGCTTTTTATGGCACGCATCTCTAGCAGAAACTCGACTGGAAGTCTCAAATTGTCTCAGAGATCAGTGCTGCCTAATATTATTATGCACTGCTGTTCTAAAAATAGTTCTGATTAGATTATGATAGATAAAAGCCCACAGAAATGGCTTAGAATGCTAACAGTTTATTTTGGAATAAACAGAATTTTTTCCTAGTGAAATCTATCATTATGCTAGAAAAAAATTCTTCCCACAGGAATTTTTTTTTCTGTGCCCATTAACCAGTATGAAGAGTGGTTTGGTGTGTTATAGTTTCTACAAAAAAAACCCCCAAAAAGCCGTTCAGTGGAAGCCAAGAAATATGATAACAAAAGCATTTCTCACTAACTTCTCCAGTCTTACGTAAATGCTGACCAGGACACCCAATTATACCAGGTATCTGTGACTGCCCATCATATAGGAGTTACAAGCTTACCTCCATCCAAGGCAAAAGAGAATCATGGTCTTTCCCAATATATAATCCATAGCAAATTGAAAGCATACTGGGGATTTTGAGTTAGCATGAAAATGCAACCACCTTCCTTTTGGATGCCTGAAACAGGATTCCAAAATTGACAATTTATAAATAACAAACTTCATCCTGACTCACTTGGGTTTTTTCTCGTTATAGTTGAATTACAGTTTGAAGAGCAGTTCTTCTAAAACTGGTATAGAGAGGAATTTTTCCTGTCAGACAGCACCTGCCATCTGAATGAAAACAGCATCCTTGGAAAGCAGTGTTTTATCCAGGTCACCTGCAGATAGAGGCTCTGAGCCTTCCCTGCCTGTTCCTTGATTTGGAACATCACCACCAGATGTTCTCCCTCAGCACTCAGGGCTGCTGGCAGTGTGCATCCCTCAGTCAGGAAGGTGAAAATGGTGGTGGGGGAAGCAGAATAGCTTTACAAGTAGCTTGGATGGAGAGATGCTGATAGAGGAAAGTTCCTGTTCTTTGCCATCACAGGACAGTCTTGCCTCCTGCCAGCTTATGATAATGAACACCACGGGCACGCGCCCGAGAGCATCTCAATTTAAGCCCTTTCCCCCATCATGAACTAAAGGCAAGGACCAATTCAACCCACCAAATAGGAGAAATCCCTGTCATGCTTCTGCCCAGACAGAGCCTGTTGGATACCCCGGGGAGCTGCTGACAATCCCTGTGTCCATCCCCCTCCAAAGCTCTGCATCTCCTCTTCCCCGTTTGTCTCTCTCATCTGGGACCTGCGCCCTTGGGCAAATTCCCAACACCTGTGCACTTGTCACTAGGAGCTGGACCAGCTGCTTCTGCCAGCTCCTGGGAGGGCCAGCACGCCCTCCTTGGAGCAGCAGCCAGGGACAAAGGAGAGCGTGTCCTTCTGCCAGCCCCGCCTAAAGCTTCACCTTTCACAGCCCCAAAGCAGACACGGGTGGGCACTGTGTACCCAGAGGGGCATGGTGCCTCCAGCAGCACTGGGAGATGGAGCATCTTTGTTGGTGTGAGCAGCCTGCTGTGTGCTGTCTCGTGTGTGGAAGCAATGGGAAGAAAAAGAGAAATCCCATTCACAGGATAAGCTTTTATTTTCAGGGTTTTTTTGGTCCATGCCTTACTGGATCTGTCTGAGGTGCTCCTGTGTTCTAGCAAAACAGAGATCCAGAGAATAATACAAAAAAATGAGAAAACTCAGCCACAGAAATGTAAGGAAACAGTACAGAGCATAACTGAAAGAACAAATCATGTTTTACTCTTACAAATTCCCTCTCAGACTAACAACTAGCCAGGATTACTTTCAAGGAATAGGCAGAAAGAAATTAAATTAATTGCTATGACCCCCAAGTACACATCATGTTTTAATTTATAGGTGACATAAACTGGCAAAGAGCACAGGGACAGCCTAATTTTCCAAGGAAACTAAATAGTAGTCAGGCTTTTGATTTTGAAAATGTTTTTTATGAGTTCTCTTCTCAGTGAGCTGCATGGATTTACTTCAGAGGGTTACACAAGCCTGAAAGCCTTTGAGCTTTGGACTGTCTGTACCAGAGTTCTGAAAACTTCTGATTGTTTCAAAGATCTATTTTGTTTGAAATGTTTTGTATATCTTAACTGGTTCATACCTCTATAAAATTTCTCCTCTTTCCTCAGTTCTTCCAGTACAATTTAGGAGCAACTCCGTAGAAGTCAGTGGTGTTTGTTGTAAAACCTGCCTCATGGAAACACTGTTTTTTTAAAAAAAAGTTGTTTTTCCAGCAGCATTGGTATTTCCTCCTCCTCCCCAAACCACCTCACCTTTTTCCAGTCATCTATTCTTTCCACTATTATTTTGAGTACACCAGTAACAATATTGATGTAAGTTCAGTCCAAAGCGCTTAAAATAATAGAAAGCCACAGGTGAACCCCTTGGCTTCTGCTTTGTGCTCTGTGTGGAGCTGTTAGCACAAAAGCTGATAGCTGATAATGAGCAACCCTATGGAGAAGGATGCTGGAACGCCGAGCTGTTTTTGAGAGCTGATCCAAAGTATGAGGAAGTTATACTTTTGGCTTTATACTTCGGGCTCCAAGATGATGGAGTGGTATCAGGTTTTAAGAGGATGGATAATAGGCTAATTGTTCTGAACAGATAGCAGCAATTTGCAGCTGGATGGGCATAATGGGGCATTCATTCTAGAATGAATGTTTTACATGTTTTACATGTGGTAAAGCAATTTTTTTTACTCTTTATGAACCTATTTACCAAGGAATTTAATACAAGAGAAAATTAATAATTTTGAAAGAGCTGAATTTCTTAACTGGGATATCCTACCTGCACACATGACAATTAATCAAACATGCGATTGAAAGAGTAGTTACACTCCAAATGGTTTCAGGAAGTACTATGGAGTGTTGTATGCTGCCTGCATTACTTGCAGAATTATCTAAAAAGACAAATACAAATATAATCAGAATGAGGAAAGAGCCCCATTTTAATAAGAAATATCTATGGCCATTATATTTGTAAAATATAGAATAACTGAAAATGAAAGGAATTTGATAATCTTATGGAAATAAGAAGCTCAGATGTTTAATTCGTTGCTGAAGCCAAAATGCCAAGCCTGAGCCCTGGCACTGGTTCAGCCTGTGCTCCCCTGCAGGCAGCCAAAAGGGGATGTCCAGCTGCAAGACAAGAGTCCAAGATAACAATCACTAGGAAGGGTTTGTGCCAAGAAGTGTGGCTCCATTACTGCTCTCCCACTAATGCAAAGGGTAATAGAATCAGAAAGATGCACGTCTGGAAGGGGCCTCGTCAGTCCTTGAACTGGTTTCCTGCCCGAAGGCAGAATGATCTGTACTTCTGCTATTTCTGGTAAATGTGAGTCTAACCTGTTCTCAGAGGTCTGCACTGATGGAGGCTTTGCAGGCTCAGAGCACAGGGCAGGGGGTGGTGACACCCAAGGTGGGAAGGCAGGATGGAAAGGCAGGCAGAGGTGAAGAACCAGTTAACCAGGAGGAGCTGGGTGCAAGAGCAAGGGAAGGTGATAAAAAGAAGCAAAAAAGGGGGAAAAAATCTCAGCTGTAACATCTATAAGAATAATCTAAAGAATTTGGAGCATAGGACACAAAAGCCAGAGCAAGGCTGTTTGTCAGGAATTAATTGAAGAAACCTGGAGTTCGTACAAGAGGAAGTTAGGTAAGAGGAGGAGGACTTGTACAGCAGGAAAAATGGACTAGTGCTGGAATCCTCACACATTTTATTATCTGATTTTTTAAATAACGTTCTTCTTGTTACTTAACTAATGATCCTATGAACATTCGTGTAATGGTTACCTTGAATTCTCTGCAGATACCCAAAGCACACTTCATGAATTTCTGTGATCCAGAGGTGGTTGCTATGTCTGCTATATCCATGAATAAGGGTCTCATTGTCAGCACTGAAGTGTTTCCATATAAAAGTGAGAATACATTATAGTCAAGTGTGAAAGCCTAGCTAGAGACATAAAGTTCTTTCCTGAACATCTGTCAAATAATGCTGCTGCTGAGAAGCTGCTAGACCTGCTAGGGAGAACTTCTTTCTAAGATAAAATATTTGATATATAGATTTTTACTAGCAATTTGTATCTGAAAACAGTAGACCAGTACCAGATGAGGAGAGGAATGTAAGAGAAAAGAGGAGAAAATGGAGGTTGAGCACTTCACTTGGTGTAAATTAGCTTGCTGACTGTACTAGGTGACTTCACGTTCTCCATGCCAGGCTGCAGACAAGTTGCAGAGGGGCATCCTCAGGACCTTGTTTAGGTGCTGAATACCTCTACAGTTCTAATGTGGCTCAACCAGTCAGGCTTATCACTTTTAGGAGAGGACAACAGGAGTCATCCTACAGCACAGGTCAAACAGGGTGTCCAGCCAGGCTATGGTGATGATCCCTTTTGGTCTCTAAGGCCATGTATCCTGAAAGTGTCCACAACAAGTGGGTGACCCCATTCTCAGCCTTTACCTGAAATGGAAATACCTTCAGGAGAGCAAGTGCAGCTTCAGACACTTGCATCCCACCTAAGCAGGGCATAGGTGGCTCTGAAGAGCCATGTGGCCTTTGTCAGAACAGGAGGCAGATGGAATCGGGAAGAGATTAAAGCTCCATAAAAAGAATTGAAGTTACAGCACGCAGTATGTGGCTATTCATTATCACCAGACATATTGTCTTGGCACTGATTGCATGCAGGGGTGAAAATCTCTACAAGGCAGGATAAATTAAACAGGTTTTACTTAGTAATATGCTTTTCAAACACACGTGTCAGCAGAAACAGGGAAGCTATATTTTAGAGAAACATTCTCTAAGGCCCATGTCTTAAAGGGACTGCAGCACCAACTGTGCAGAGCTGTGGTGCTTTAGAGGTGCCCCAGGGGAGACAGCAATGACAGATGCTTGATGATAATAGTATTTATCTTACTTCTGAGTAAAGAGCAGTACCATCCTACACCATCAGCTCTAGGCCAGGTCCCAGATTCTTTCATGGGGTAATGCTTGAGCCTGGAATGACGCTGAGGAACCCTGAGTAAGGAAGGAGGCTGGGTAGTATCCGTGCAGGGCTGGCTGTCCCACACGTAAGGGGCTCTCTGTCTCTCTGCAGAGACAGGATAACACTGGTGCCTTTGTGCAGATGGGTTATGCTATAGAAAGGCAGCCTCTGGCTCAGGTGTCAGGTATTGAATATAAGTGCAGCAGAATTACATTACTCAGGAGAATATCCCTGAAATAATAAAACGCTTCAGGAATGAGGGAGGAACTCTAACTAAACTCTGATAAAAGTGTTGCTTTCCTGCCTCTTCTCCCTGCAACAGTGAAATGTCACAGCATGGTGGCCAGCAGGCAGCTACACCACCACAGTTCAAGACCTTCCGTCCCTGTCTTTCCTAGAAAGCTTTAAATTAACCAGCTGAAGAGTGTAATGCTGGATTCTCCTAGCATGGAGACAGAGTAAGTGGTCATTCTGGCCACCACAGACAAGGGGGTATCTGTTTGCAGAGCAGCCAGGGCAAACCAGCAGTCCCTGCTGGTGAAACCCTGCCTGGATTCCACCCAAATGACTTCACTTGTGAGACAACTAATGGTTGCATGTACTGCTTGCAGGCCAAGTTTGAGGCAAGAGATTCCTTCTGTGTCTCCAGTGTTATTTTGGTATATTTTATTTGGCCCAGAATCAGGGAAAACAAAAGGAAGGTTTTCCGTAGGGAGTGGAACGAGGAGGCAGGAAGGGCTACCATATTTCTCCAGACGCAAACTCCTACAGCGTTAGAGTCCAGCACTGCTGCAAGTGTCAACAGATCAAATGTGATACAGAAGGCCCTCTGCCAACTCTTTGCTACTGCAGCAGCAAACTGGGAAGAAAGCAGGAACTAATATCCAGTACCACTGAGCTAGGTTCAGTCTCTGTTGCACAAGGATGCAGTAGGAAGAAATTAGCAACCACCTTCTCCTTCCCATGCAGTGTGACATTGACTTGTCCAGGGTCCCAGCAGGACAGGGAAGACCCAGAGAGGCTCACAGCCAGGCTGTTCAGGCCATCTGCTGAGCCAAGCGTGCTGGCAGCAGGTTCTGAGACAGGATCTAAATATGTGCAGTTCTTGTCCCAGTTGTTGCCTCCCAAGGAAGACCCCAAAAATGAAGGTGCCTCCAGAACACCTCAAACTGTGCCCCTCGGTGCCAGGGGGTGTGATTCAGACCAAGAGCTGCTGAGGGCAACAGATTGAGCAGTAATTAGCTGCTGTTAGTCATCCTGTTCCCAAGTACAAGTAGGATAGCATTTGATTATTTCAACACAGTTGGATGTGGGAGGGTAGGTACGCCTGGAAACATTTTCCTGACAGCATACTTCTCAGCTCTTTTAAAACACCTCTCATGTTGACACTCAGCACAGCATTTCAAATAAAATGCTATTTCCTCTTGTAGAGCATCAAGGAAAAAATGCTGTCACAGGTTTTATAACAAACATTAGGTAAGCAGCAATCATCCCCATTGTGCAATCTGGGATTCAGGTAGGAAAACAATCCATAGATGGCTAAGAGAGAAGTGTTGTGTGTCTCAATAATCTGAATGAGGAGTGAACTACTTGAGGACCACAGAGAAGGGACAGGGTTGAATGGGTTAATGGGACAACTTCACCCAGCTAAGTGTGAAGAACAAAAAGGCGTAGATTCGAGACTGGAAGCTGAAAACTGGCTGAAGGAAATGTGAGTTATTTGTGTTCAGCTGAGTTCTCTCTCATGCTGTCAAAAAAATGTGCTGTGGTCTGCCTAGAGCAATTGCCTGTCCTTCTGGCAGGTCTGACCCAGCACGTAATGTCACTGGTGATGTCTCTTTGTACTATAAAAACCCAAAAACCTCATGAATGGGCTTGTAACCTTCATTTATTTATTTTTTCCTACCTGCTGCCTCAGTACTTCATTTTTCTCCTGAATTCACAATGCCCCAGAAATCTGAGAGCTTCCTTTCTCCTACTTTGCTCTTGGGCAGATATATCACAACTTTCTAATCAATTCCACCTCTTTCTGAGAGGCTTTGTGCTGGTTCTCTTGAAATCCTGCACGTACAGAAGTCCCTTTGGAGGGAAGCATTTAGTGGTCCTGAGCAAGTATAAGGTTATCAAAATCCACAGAGTAAATTTCTGAGTGGTAACAGAAGATTTGACATGGAAAAGTCCCATATACAATTTTTCGCTTACTTTGGGAGGGATTAATGGGATTCAAACAAAAAGTAGTTAGGACTGTGTTAGGATTCTAGCATTCTCAGTATCATGTCCAGACTAAGAGTGTTCCCTGGGCAAGAAGAGCCTGTATTGTGTACTACAGGTAGATAAATACAGATAAATGCTGTCTGTCTGTCTATGATCAGCTTTTTTAAGGCAAGAATATTTCTTTCGTACCAAGCAAACTTGAAAGAAAAAGGAATCAAGACTGTAAGCTAAACGTGCACCCTGAAATTGTTTAGTCTAACGTTTAAAGCATGTTGTTGGCAGCTTGCATTTTTAAAAGCTCTGAAGCAGCTAGCTGAGTTAGCTGAGCTGCTAACAAGCAGGGCAGAAACCACAGCACAGTGCTGGTTACTGTTCTCTCCTGCACAGAGATCTCAACAGCATTGATAAAATGATATGAACAGCTTAATATTCTGGCATGGTGTACAGGAGCTACCACTTTGACAGTCACTGAGGAGGGTGTATGTCTTGGTTTTGAAACAGGAGGGGTGGATGACCAAGAAAATGTCTGTATTCAGGGTGGGTATCTTTTCTCAGCCAAGTATTTCCAATGATGCATTTTACTGACAATGATGAGCTCATTACTCTTAAAATCAGGATGATAAGCTGTGTTTATAATGGTTTGCATAAGTAATCAGTGTCATGTTCTAATGCATCTCTCATTTTGCACGTTTTAACACAGTAGATTTTGAATGCTCTTCAGGGATTGTCACTGAAACAATGTCAAGTAATACACTACCAGCTCTGTCTTATTGGGACGTTATTCCACATTCAAATAAATTCAGACTTGTACATTTTTCCATTCAACAATTCACCCTAGTAGTTCTAATGTTACTTTCCCATGTTGCATTAACCTTCTCTGGGATTTAATGCTTTAAATATTTATAAACTGTTGTGATGCCCAAATAATCACATTTCTAGTCCTCAATACCTCCTGCATGGTAATAACACCTACATTTTAAAAGAAATTAGGGCTTTTAAATTAATTAAATTAAATTAACAGAAATTAGTCCCTTAAAGGAGGTAAATCACAGCATTGTGATCTGCCCTCTTTTTATTGTTTTTTGTTGGTTTTTATTGACTGTCAATACATGATCAGTTATATGGGGTGTTAGATATCTTGTAGAGCGAGGGGATACAAAATATTCAGATCCAAGGAACAATCATAATTTTTCTGACGTGTCTAGTAACATAAATGATGTTTGAATTTTGGACAAAGAAACAAACATGCACTAGGATTTTTTTACAGTTAGGGAGAAAGCTCATGCAGATGTCAAACACAGAATTTACACAAACTCAGGCATTTGTGTGATTTGTGCCTCACGCTACCTTGGGCTGCTGGCAAAAGTGCAAGCTACTCAGAGACTGTTTGCTTCCCTTGAGACTGAATATTCCCTGTAATGCAAGATGTTTTGAAAAAGTAATTTACTGACTGTTATATTAGAAGTCCTAATGAGTAGATCTATATTTCCTTCTGCTGGAAAAGGGTCTTTTCTGCTGGAAAATCCTGGCAAATCCTGTAATGAATATTGTGTAATCTCTGTCACTTGATTGTGGATCTAATTTTAGTTACTGGTGTTTGATTTGGGTGATTTTAACTACTTTAGGAGAGACCAAACTTATTTGCCTTTCTATGGCCTGCAGTGTTTTGAACCTGAAGTGATGTAGCTGCAAATCACATAATCACTGAGAGCCTGATCCTCCAGACCCTTACTGGTGTGCAATGCAGACTGTCACTGGCCTGCTCACAGGACGAAGCGCTGCTTCCCAGCTGAAGGGTTTGCACAGTGGGGTCCCGACCATGCACGTTTGTGTGCCTGTCTCCAGCACCCTGGAGAGGCTGCTGATGGGAAGGGAGAAGGTGCTGGGAGCAAACAGCTTCAGGTTCAGGTTCCAGGCACCAGAGAAGTTAAGCACTGCATCCCAAAGCAGATGGAGTGAACTACAGGAAATTACTGTGACTCATCCGAAAGTTTTAATAATTTGTCCTTTATGCCGGTATTGCTGTAGAAAACCTGTCTACCTTATCTTTGTGTAGCTGAAGGTTTTGCAGCCATGATGATATCTAAACATGCCTGCTTCCTGAGGCTCTTTCCTACCTGCCTAGGGCAGTTGAGGAGGTGTCTGAGCAGAAAGACATTGCTCCTACTGTCCCTCATAGTCTGGTTTTCCTGTAACGTAAAACACACTTTCATGTGTCCCCAGAAGACAATGTCATTGCTTTCCAGCTATCAGTGGCAGTTAATAGTTCGTGGATGAGAAGGGGAAATTGTTTTCAGAAAATGAGAATATGGAACAGAAACATTTCAAAAGACTGATGTTCCAGGATTGAAACAGCAGAACCAGTGTGTTGGTATCAGAGGCAGATAAACTGAGCAAGCTGTTTCTCAGAGAAAGGCAATAAAATAGAGGTGTCTCATATATATATATACATACACACACATATGTAATTGAAATACTTTCGAAAACATTTTGTCACATCTTAAAGGCAGTTGAACTATTAATTTCCATTCTGCTCTGTTTGAGGCTACTTGATGAGTTCTTGTATATCTCAATTATTTTGGAGAGGCTGATGTTTTTTGATGGAGTCAGTTATTAACTGTTTGTGACATTAACTATTTGTGACATTAACTATTTGAAACTACTTGGACATGGTTGTCCACATTTAGGTAGTACCACAGGCATGAAAAGTAAACAAAGAACTTTTCCAGTTATCAAATACACTCAGATCACCTCTCCCTTCTCACCTGGAACCTTAGGACACTCATCAGTCTTCCAAGGTCTCTGAGAAACATGAACTAGATTCCTTGGAGTGTTTCATTTCAGATCAAGCACAGCAGAAGATCCAGTGCTATCTACAAAGCAGCTGCAGCTCCCGAGTTCTCCTCCCAGTCTTGGACACAGATTTGGGCAATATGAGAGCTGCTGTGACCTGCGTCATCTGGCAGTGGCCCCCAGGAGCTTGTTTACCCTGGATAATTTTTCATCAGATTTTAATTACACCACTGAAACTACATGACTGGGAAAACTTTGCACATGTGGAGCAGGGATCATTCAGATACAGAACTTTGTCACTTTTAATACCAATGTGCTTATGTTGCCAGTAAAGCCTTTCTGTGCTGACAAACTACTACAGCAGGCCATACCTCAGCTGTGGGCTGCCAGCACGTGTTAAGTTTCATCTTTGTGCCTCTTCTCCTGTCCTGGCAGGATGCAAGAGGAGCCAGCTGCCCAAGGCTGGAAGTGAAGAGCTCTGCAACGTGCACGACTTACCAAACACTCCTCACACTGACTGTTTGGCAAGGAGAGGAGCGGTCTGAGGAGGTTAGTGAGATTTATATTGCTCCCTTCAGCCAAATGATCATGTGTTCCTTTTTTCCCTTCAGGAATCCTGCCTTGTCAAGGGCTCCATCCTACAAGCTGTTGAGCACCACTGTGAGGACTGAGTGCTCTCACTCTCCCCAGTGTCAGTGGCCATGGGGAGCGCCCGTCATTGTTTGGGAATCTCCAACACATATCAGAAATGGCAAGCACCTTCCAGGACTGGATCTGGCAGAAATGGCACCAGGGCAGACTAATGTTTTGCATTTGGACAGACTGTGCTTTTGAAGGACATGAGGAAGTTCCTTATGCTGGCTATGAGCCTGCTCCTGCTTTGACTGAAGTGAGTATTATTTTATTTTTGTGCTTTGATGTAGAGAGGAGCAGGACTGGACCTGCTGTGAGAGTGATTGATTCTCATCAGCTTGTGAGTGCTGAGCAGAAAGCAGGGCAGGCTGACTGCTGCACAGCATCAGTCAGCTGCAAACCCAGCATCACCATCTTCTTCACACTTCCCTCCACCCACCTCCATCAAACAGCTCCTCTTCATTAAAGCAGTGCCCCTGCCTCTGTGCTTGCTTTAGAAGTGTTATGACACTGCTGTGAAGCACAGAATTCCCTAAAGCCTCACAGAGAAAAGATAAATGAGGCTTCCTGAGCAGTTGACTGAAGACACAAAAAAAGGAAGAACGCAACGCTGATTTCAGCAAATATCTGTGCTTCCACAACACTTACTCACTGTTAGACTACTCCATAACTCATTATATAAGGAAACATTGCAAGAATAGCCATGAAGATGACGAAGAAAGAAGTGAGCCATGTTTTTCCACCGCTTCCTGTAGGACTGACGTAGAATTTGGCCACAGCATCTGCCATTATGGCTTGATACAATTTGAAATATACCTGAGCATGCACAATAACTGAATCTCATCTCTGATAAAATTCAGTGTTTGAGTTATTTTAAATGTTCTTCTATCATGTTCTTGTTGTTCAAATTTATCTGAATGGATTATATTTGGAGAATGTACATAGATAAATATGCTAATAATAAATATAATAATTGATTAGATACAACAGGGAGCCAGCAGCACAGCCTACAATGAACTCCTGTCTAAAAGTGGTTACTAATATAGTGGAAAGTTGTGCTTTGTTCCTTCAAAAGAACAGGTAACAAACCAGTGATACATCCTTCTGCTGGTTCACTCACTGGTTTATTTTCACATGCTTGGAATTCATTTGTTAATGTAGCTCAAGAGAATAGTGAAAAAAATGAAAGAAAAAGAGTTGTGCTTTCTATTCTAGTAGCTAGAATGGGGGTGGAGGGGTGGGTGAAAGGGAAACGTAAGTTTCAATCTGATGAAGAAGCACATGCTCTGCTCCAATTTTATGGTGCAGGGTTGTTAACATTTTCTCAAGCAATAAATAAGAACTGTCACATAATTCATCATTCCTGGATTTAGTCTTTCTTACACAGTCTGGCTGCCTCTTTCACTAGTCCTGCAGCTACAGCTCAGACTTTGCTCAGGTGTTTTGGCTGTAGTGTAGACCTGTCTTCCTGCAGAACTTGCAGACTCTGTAAGCCAGGACAGCATAGAGAGAGATGTTTGGTTTTAAGCCCTGTAAGACTTGTAGTTCTTCCTCTTTCCAATTCCCATGGTTCCTGCTTGTGGAGATAGCACCTAGGTTCAGAGGTTTGTGCAGGACTCACCATCCAACACCAGCTGATGGACCACCTGCCACACAGCCTGAAGACTGAAACTGCCTGCAGGTCCTAGAAATGGTTACAGCAATTTCATTTCAGTAACCATCCCAACTTCCAGAGCTACTTGCAAGTACAAAACCTCACCAAAAATAAAAGAAATGTGAGGTTTTATATTAAGTTTCCAATTAACTTTGACTTGCTGGGGGGAAAAACACAGCAAAACAGAGTATCTGGCAAGTTAAACTCTCTCATTTTTCAAGCATGAGGTCTTGAAATATTTTGTTTCACTTACATTCAGCTTTGAGAAACAAGAATGAACACCGTGGCAGAGACCTAGATTTAAGAAATGTCAAGGAAAAAGAAGAAACTGTTGTGGAAAAATTGTATTGTCACTGTTGTAATATGGCACTGTAGCTGCAATCTGGTAATGGGCAATAAAACCGAGATGAGGAGTTTGCTTTGAAGAGCACTTAGGTTATGGAATAAAATCACATGCATCAAAATTATGGCATAACCTCCTGTATTGCATAATGAATTGCATAAGAGATAATAGAGAATAGCTGCTTCCCATTAAGAATTTGTCACATGGACAGGTCATGGATGCCAATAGTGGATGAAATTTCACTGGAGAAAGCAAAACTGAAAAAAATTTTTGATTCAGTCAACTTCAAAATCACACTTCATTCAAAGTAATTTTTTAAACTATTATTGTTCCAACCAAGATGATTGTAACTATAAAAGGCTTGACAGAAGGATAGTTTTACAATGTCAAGTGTAAGCCCTTTGGATTCAATCAAAAGATCATTTAAGTCTCTTTGCCTGTAATTTCTCAAGTATAGTCAGGCTCCTTCTTTCTGTGGATTTTACTTCCAACAACAAAAGGTGAAATAAATATTTTTAATTGGCTGAGGACCTCTGGCACCGAAACTATTTTAATTAATTGTTTCTAAACATAGAATACATATAGAATTTACTTCAGGTTTATTAAATCTTGGTGCAGTACTGAAATTTCCCATTTATCCTAAATAGAGTTTTACAGATTAAAAGAAATAAAATTGAAGGAAAAGCAAGCCCACACTCTTCATTACATTCATCTTGTTTTAGAATGACAAAATTAAATCAACACCCACATAAAATATAATTGCCTGTATCATACCACTTCTTTTTTCAGAGCCAAAGAAGACAAAAATCCATCATTCCCACCTCCAGGTCAGCTGCTCAGCTCTTTTTTCCTGCTGAGATGATTGCTCTGCCTACCTCTGCCCAGAAGAGGAGCCAGTGAGAGGAGCCAGGTCTTAGAGACCTCGCACTGAGGACCAACCTCCCTGAATTTCAAGAGTGCTGAGGAATATGCTGGATCAGACACCGGGGAGGTGCCTTCTTACATAATTACCACAATTTTTCAGTCGAAGACCGCCTCGGGCCCCCTGTGGCTATGCTGCAGTCTCTTTTGCAAAGCTTTTGCTTAATTAACTGAGAGAAAATATATTTAAGAAGAAAGGGTGAAAGGCACTTGGGTAGGAAGGGGCTGCAGGTGAGGTCTGCTCGTGTGCAGGGTTCCCAGCTGCAGCGCGCCCAGCTGCTGCGGGAGATGGCGGGGACGTGGCTGGGCACACACCTGGGACTGCCAGCCAAGCCCTGGCACCAGTGGGATTCACCCAGCAGCTCCGCGGGTTTACGGCACAAGGAGTGATTTTCCCCTGCATTATTTCAGGTGCACGCTGAGGGAGTTACATCAGGCAGCGAATGGAGCTACGTTTGCTCTCCAGACCTGCTGGTACCATCCACAGGGGCGGTGAAAATGCAGCGGGCAGCGGGAGAAGGCAAATCTCTGCTCGGGTGCAGCTCCAGAAGGCACAACAGCAGCGCTGCTGCGGCGGCACAGACCAGGGGAGGCACTGGGGCCTCGGCTGTCAGCGCCTGCTGCAGCCCTGCTACTGTGTCCTGCTGCTCTTAACAGCATAAAGCCAGCTGAATACACCTGCTGCTGCTACAAATGAATTGTCTTTCTGCTGCCCAGAGACAGCCACGGACACCTGCAGCCCCGCTGAGCCCTGCTCAGGATCGGAGGAGCTGCCGGTCCTGGCAGGGCAGCAGGGATGAGCAGATTGAGTTCTCAGTTAATCAGTTTCGATCCAGCCACTCTGCTGCTAATCAAATTACCCTGTTCAGCCCAGCATTGTTTTGGAGCGTGTCTGCCCTCGGTGCCAATGCAGTTCAAGTGGCACCCTGACGAATACACAAACCAAATCCACGTTTTCACTGAAGGCAAGCCCCAGAAGGCTTAAACAAATCAGAAATCTTTACTATAGAGTTGTACCACAAAACACTGCTTGTCCTCTTTGTCAAGACTGCACCACTATTTCGTTTGTTGTTACAAAGGCTGAAAAGTAGGACAGAAGGATGTAGGGAAAGCAGCAGTATGCTGATTACTGTGTCAAATTTTATTTGTGAGGAACGCAAGCACGTGAGGATTGCCCAGGTTGATGATTTGCGGCTGGGAGCTGTGGAGCTCTGAAAAGGCCACTTGTGCTACTTTTTGCAGAAGGAGTTAAGGCCTCACATCAGCAACACACAACTTCCTCTAAACTGCTGGTTTAAATATAACTTTAAAAAAAGTATTTGAAACAACTGTGTGTTTGCTGGGAACATATTACTTACTCAGGGAATTTTCTTAATTTTCTTTTTCTTCCCCAATGTAATTTTTGCTTTGTAGCTGCCTGAAAGTCATGATACAAAATCATTTACTCCTTCTTCAGTACATTCCAGTCGACTTCAAAAGACTTCTGTCGTAAGAAGGAAAGTGCTTGGTTTTGGTTTATTGATACAAAAGAGGAACATGATATAAATAATTTAGATGACTCGTCTTTGCCAAAGCCTTGTTAACCTGAAAGTTCCCAATTCATGTCAGGTCTCACATGGCCTCTGGCTGCTGTACAGCCAGGGTTTTGTACAGCCCAGGTTCAACTGCAGCAGCCACAGGCATGACTGAAGTGGCTACAAGATAACACTTGTGTTAAGGACAGAGGCTGCAAATTCTGTGTCTCTTGAATAATGACATTTACAGAGGAGTTAATTGAATTTCAGGTTGCTTGGCCACTTAGTGCCTCTTCAGAAGGCCTAAATGGAGGAAAAACCCAAAACCTCACTTGTTCATGCAGTACTCAGCTACACGGCGTTATTCTTGCCCATGATTTTAAAGAATTTTAGAGGCTCTTTGAAAACATGACCTCGCCTCGGTGCACAGCTTCTTCACTAGGGGAAATGGAGGGGCAGGTACTGATTCCTTCTATCTCGTGACGTGTAACAGGACCCAAGAGAGTGGCCTGAAGTTGAGAAGTTTAGGTTGGATATCAGGAAAAGGTATTTCCCCCAGAGGGTGGCTGGGCTCTGGAACAGCTCCCCAGGGCAGTGGTCACAGCACAGAGCTCCAGAAATGTTTGGACAACACTCTCAGGTACATGGTGGGACTCTTGGGGTGTCCTGTGCAGGGCCAGGAGCTGGACTCTGTGATCCTTGTGGGTCCCTTCCAGCTCGGGATATTCTATGAAATATATTTATCTATTTATAGACAATATTTAAATAAATTCATACATTCGAAATATTTAACGTGTGGGTGTAACACAGGACTCGAAGAAACGAGCAGCACAAGCAGACCCGGTGCCTTTTGACCCGCCGGGTAGGTGGAGGAAGGGGCGGCCGCGCAGGACTAGCTGCCCCGCAGCGCATTGGCACCCTGGGCCCGGGTGGACGCCGGGATCCTCGATCCTCCTTCTTTGCTCCCTCCTCTCCTCGCTCCCTCCCATCCCGGGGGAAGCCACCGGCGGCTCCTCCGGCGCGGCTCGGCCGCTGGAAACTACCGCTCCCATGGTGCCCCGCACGCAGCGGGCGAGGCCACCTCCCCTCGGCGGCGGGGGGTGGGGACGCTGCGCGGCCCGGGCTCGGGCGGGGCGTAGCCGGCGGCGCGGCCCCTCCTCCCCCCCCGTACCGTGTGTCGGTTCGGGCTCCCGCCGTCGCCATTTAGCGCCGAGGCGTCGCCGGGTGGCTGCGGTCGGTCCTGCCCGCCGGGCGCCTCCCGGACTCGGCTCGGCGGCGGCACCGGACCGCGGACAGCAGTATCAGGAGAAGAAGAACAGGGAGGAGGGTTTCCGGCTCCGCGCGAGGCGGCCGCGGCTGTTGGAGAGAGCGCGGCCCGGCCGCGCGGGCGGTGGCTGCGCCTGCCGGGCGGTGAAGAGGCCGCGGCCGCCATGGGCGCCCCGGTGAGGCGGGGCTGAGGCCCCGGGGCCCCNNGGGGCTGAGCCCCCGGGACCCCTTTCCCTGCCCTGGGCCTGCCCGGGCCTCTGCCTCTCGGAGCGAGTGACTGAGCGCGGCGGCTTTCTTGGCGTGCGGGCCTGCACCCCGCTCCCTCCTCGCGTCCCGGCCCTTTCCCTCCTTGCTCGCTCGCGCTCCATCGCCAGGAGTAACTGCAGCCGGCGAGGCACCGACGTCTCCCCGCTCGGGGGCCTCCCCGGCGCTCGGGCTTTCCCTTCCCTCGCCGCTCCCCACTCCATCCCAGCGCCCCGCGTCCGCTCCCGGTGCTCCATGTCGGCCCCGGTGCCCGGCTCCCCGCTGCAGGATGGATGCAGACGCTGACCGGGGATCCACCCCGCCGGCCCAGCCTCCCAGCTCCGCTGCGAGGAGCCATTGGGACCCTCCTCTGTTGCAGCTGCAACGGCAGCCGCGGCCGGGCGCGCTCCCCGCTCAGTGACCGGCCCTTCTCTCGCCTCCCGCCGCCGCCTCGCCACAGCCGCGCTCGCCCGGGGCACCATGTCGGGGGACGCCGCCGGCAGCGGTCCTCCGAGCCCGCGCTTCCTGGTGCCGCCGCCGCCCAAGAACGGTTCCAGCTCGGACAGCTCCGTCGGAGACAAGCTGGGAGCCGCCGAGCACGGAGCCTCTGGCGGAGCGGGCGGCGGACCGGGGAACGGAGGCCGCAGCGAGGAGTATCGGCGCCGCCGCCACACCATGGACAAGGACAGCCGAGGGGCGGCAGCCACTGAGCACCGCTTCTTCCGCCGGAGCGTGATCTGCGACTCCAACGCCACGGCCTTGGAGCTGCCCAGCCTGCAGCCCGCAGCGCCCTCGGCCCCTGTCTCGGGAGGCAGCGCGGCTCCCTCGGTGTTCCCTGCCGAGGGTGCCGGCCGGACCCCTTACACCCCTGTCACCGCTGCCGAGGTCGACTCGCGGCCGCTGCCGCCCGCCCCACTCCCCCTGGAAGGACAGTGTGCTGAGGAACCCCCAGCCGCCAAGGATGCCGCCCCGCTGCTGCCCAAGGAGGAGGAGGAAGGGGACGAGGCAACTGCGCTACCCCCTTCCAGCGCCGCTGGCAGCTTGTCAGCTGCCAGCCGGGAATTTGAGGAGCGGAGAACACAGCAGGAAGACATCGAAGAACTTGAGACCAAGGCAGTGGGCATCTCCCCGGATGGCCGCTTCCTGAAGTTTGACATCGAGATTGGAAGAGGCTCTTTCAAAACTGTGTATAAAGGACTGGATACTGAAACCACCGTGGAAGTTGCCTGGTGCGAGCTACAGGTAAAATAAATAAATAGAAAATGTGAATTATCACAGCACAGTCACCTCCCAGGTGCTAGTCATTGTGCTTGAAAGGGGTAAAACCCATCAGCTCGAGTTCTGCTTAATTTGGAAGGAACTGCAGACCTTACCTGAGGCAGTCCTTTGGAAGAAAGGTGCATCCTTTCCATAGAGTCAGTTTGCCTTTTAATTATTTTAAATACTGTGTTCTCTGAAGAGTCTTTTAGCTTTATCGTCACAAAACGTGCTACAGTTGTTTTGTACAGTGTCTTGCATTTTATGCCTCCAAAAGGTAGCTTGGAGGATTGTAAAATCACTTGTATGCAACTTCATGGAGGCCGAGGGAAGATGTGTAAGTCATTGTCGACTTGAGCTACCCTTAATGTTTCAGAATTTGTTTAGGTGTTTTTCTTAGGAAAAAATGTGAAAACATTAATTTCACTGACATTTCATTGGTAGTGGCAGCGGATTCTTGTGGGATAGGTAACTGTAGCATATAAACAAGTCATGTAGTGTATCCCAGCACTTAGTTTTGCAAAGCTGTATTTTTCATTCCAACTTGCAGGGTTCACACTTGTTAACAGGGACAAGGAAATAAAGAAATTACCTTCTTTCTGAAGCTTTAGAAAACACCCTTTAGCCTTTGTGGATGACTGGTGGATTAAACTGGACTAAGGCACTGCTCTTTTGTCAAGTTTCTAGACTGAGCAGAGGCAGAGTTCTGTAGGAGCCCAGTCTAAGGATGGCAAGAATGCCTTGAGTTTCCTGCGAGTCAGAGCTTGTATAACAGGCTCAGGTTGCTGTGCAACAACCTGAAAAGAAGTGGGAAGAGCTTGGAGTACCAGGAACAAATACTTGGTGTGCTGGTTTGTTTTCAAAGCCTGAGAGTTAAGTTAAAAGGTTTATTTTTTAGTGTTGGATTCATAGAAGGGCTCATGTAGTATGTCTTTATTATTGTTTGTGTTCCCATCCAACTTAGGGCAGACAAAAGAGCATCGGGTGGAAATCCCAAAACTCTTTGTAGGGTTTTTAGGCAGTCAGTGGCTCACAAATGATTGATTGCAGTAACTGCACCAGAACTTTCTCAAAAGCACTTGTATATCTGTTGCGGTCAAACAGAGGGAATTTATTAAAATATTTCTTAATTTGTGTTCATACTTGCTTTTGGATGGTTGCTCAAGCATTTTACCAGTATCTTGGTTCATTATGTTATTGGCATTGTTCTGTGCTTTCTAACTGTGGAAGAAGGGTTCCAGTTTTCTTTATGACCCTTAAGCATGCCCTGCTCCTCCAAGCTAGCTGCATACTTGCTGTGGTGGTCTGTTTCAGCATTGGTTTTCAATTAGAAGTGAAATGATCAAGTGCTGGGCTCTGCTGAAGCTTTACTTGTGCAGTTTGAACTGTGAGGAGATTAATAACCTGTCAAAATTATGACTCTTATTTGAAATTTTAATCTTTTCAATTTTTGAGTTCTGTGACTTTAATCTCTGAAGATTGTTTTAATCTTTACACTTAGTGATCAGAAACTAATGTCAGCTTGGCATCAGTTGCTGTTCACTAATGTTGCCTCTTGAAGTGTCTTCATCATCATCAGTACCATGTGCACAGACTGTCTGAAGAAACACCACCTTTGAAGGAATTTAATAAAGAAGCTCATTTTTAAAGGGCATACTGCTGGGCTTTCGGTTGATTGGTGAATTTCATGAGTAATATTGAAATTTACAGGTTGCAAAAAGCATGAATGAAAATATTTGCAAGGGGGAAATACTTGACGTTTTGCTCGGAGGGGAACTGCCTTGCAGGAGTGCCTTGTGGGTCAAGCTGGATTCCAAAGGCTGTAGTTTTCCTCTCAGAAGGAGACAGTACAAAGTGACAAGTTTAAAACAGGAATGTACATTTTATAGCTGTTAAAAGGATTTGCTAAAGGAGCTAGACTCTACACCTAGTAGAATATGTTAAGATTAAGTCCTGTTTTATTGTGTGTGACTAGAAAGAAAAGGAGGAACTTGGTATTTATTGGTATGGTGGGTATATCCTCCTTTATCCTTCTTATATAGGAAAATGTAATTGTTGACTGGTTGATATTTGTTATGCATGATTTGTATCAAAATGAAATCTTCATTCACAAAGATGGGCTGAAACTTAGATGTCATTGGTTTTCCAGGTTGCCATGGTTTGAGGATTGGTGAACCTTCAAAGCATAATTATTTTATTAGGGAAATAGGAATTATTTTCTTCCATGCTGTGTTACAGTGACCATAACTAACTGATGGTTACTTTTCATTATCTTGAAATAATGTTCCTCAGCAATAGCAATTTTTTCTCTGTATTCCTGCTAGCAAATGTAGCCATCTGAGGTGTCCCACCTCCCTACAGTCTTCTAAACAGCACTACTGAAGATTTTTAATTCTGAGTAATGCAACTATGCCTAATTTTTTTGTATGTGCTCTGTAGCAGTGAAGACCAAAACCTGAGACTGTGACTATGCTTCCTTTCAAAGGAAGTTTGGAGACTCTTTATGAAATACAGCTTGTGTTCCCAAGTTAGTGTAACTGTGAAGGATATTGCTGGTGTCCTCAACGCTCTTGAATTGCCTTGTAATTGAATTGCCCCTTCTGCTTGATGAATTGAACTGTGGAGGAAATAGAAGGGGGAAGAACTGAAATTCACTGCAAGACCTACTGGTGTTCTTAGTATCTCCAACAAGCCAAGATACTGGCCAAGACTCTTTAATTTTTATGGATCTGTGGAAGATGAGCCAATTTTCCTGAATGTAACAAAAACCCAACACAGATGTGACTGATGGACTATCCTAGTTTACTTTGTGACCTGTCTGTATGAAGCAAATTGTAGCTGAACCCACTTTAAAATATCGTGTGTGGGTGTTTAAATGTGAAATGCCTGCCCTGCTGTCAGTGTAGTGGAGCTGTGAAGAGCTTAGCAGCTACTGCTTCATGCCAGTGCTCAGCTTCACTTGGTGCAAGGAAATTATTAGTGTAATGTTAGCCTTCAAATACCTTTATTCCCCTTGTATATATTCATCTCAGCTCTAGTTTTTCTGAGTCAAGTGTGCCTCCTACTGTTGTCATTAGCACATCTCATAAATTGACTAAAATAGTAGTTAGGGTTACTAATTAAAGGGTTTTTCAGTAGGTCGAAGTTGACAAAAGTGGTCTTTGTGAACTATGTTTGAGCAGTGAGTTTGTCACCTCTGTACAGCTCAGGTGATGTTGTGGCTAAAATGTGATGCTTTCCCCTGATGCTTTAAGTTTGCAAAGTAATACTCTTATGCCAGAAGTAGCAAGTCACATAGTTGGCTGCAAAAGCCAAGTATTAGTGCTGTTGTGTCATCCCTCTGAGTCCCTGTGTGAGTGGTTTTAAATCAAGACTGTAATTTAACTGCTGATTTACAGAACAGTACAGGATGGTGCAGTCACTTGCTGGACTGCAAAATCTTCTATCTAGAATTACTGCTCTGGGTTATTCAAATTAGTAACTTTTCAAATAGGAACGTGCTTGATGATGTGGAGGTAAACTGGGCTCTTTTGAGCTGTGTATTTGTCAGGCATTTGAAGACTTACCTTTCACTTGGGCAGTGTGTTCTCTTAAAGGAAGCACGATCTATAAGCTGTTATTATGAAGTATTTTCATTGGTCAAAAACACGTTCCTGGTAAATGGTGTGCACTGGAGAACAGCACTGTGTGTCTGGTGTGAGTTGTATCCCTCCTGTCCCTTGTGCTCTCTGACAGAAAGGGTGGGCTGGGCACTCAGCACCCACAGTTCATGATTGCACCTTCTTGCTGATACATTGCTTTACCATTCTCACTCTGGCTTCAGTGCTGCGTCAGGTTGTTCTGCTTAACACGTGAGCTACTGGAGGATTAAAAAGGAACTGGAGGGCTCTCCCTAAGCAAGAGTCTCCAGGGGTAAGAAATGAGTTGGACAGGTGGAAGTGGTGCATGAAGTTTGTTGTACTCATTACTGCTCTGAGGGGAAGCTGACTGTGAATTTGGTTACCTTCAGTTATAAATCATCTGAGTAATAAATGGGTGTAGGTTGCAGTTCTGTGGCAGATGTCTAACTACAAACCAAGTGAAGTGTACAAACACTCCAGCTTACAAATGGATTTTTCTTACATAGGCAGTAGCAATGAAAAACCAGCTGGGAACAAGCATAATGCCAGAACTGAATGTGAACTATGAGACTCTATAGTGCACTCTGGTAAAAACGATAATGCAAATGACACTTCATAGCAGGAAACACCAAGGTACTAAATAATATTTCCATCTGTCAGAATTTTTCTGAGTTTAACAATGTTAACTTAAAACTCACAGTGCAGGAAGTAGCTTGGATGTGATGTATAGCTTCACTTTTAGTGACACTTCAGATTTAACGATGCTTATCTTTATCTCGTAGTCTTAAAGCTATATTAAATGGTGGTTTTTAGGTCAACTGACAACGATAAAATGCAGTTTCTATTCTCCGGAGCATAGACTTCACTGCAAATTCACCATGATAAATATCAGCTTGCTGAAGTCAGTGTATAATTCTTAAAATTCTCTATTCTTTCTGGACTGACAGAGGTGAGAATGTTTCAGAAGCTGCACATTTGAGTCTGACAACCAAAAAAGGTCTTGTATCAAGTAACTGTAGCATCCTGTGGTCTTTTTTTTTTCCTTTTTAAAAAGGTGGTTGCATATTGCTCACTGAGAGTCCTGACTGCAAAGATGCTGGCTCTGAGGTACAGTCATGTAGCTACATTAAAGCAAACTGGAAAACCAGATCTAGACCTTTCTGCAGTGAGAGGAAGGTGAGGAGTGTGGACCTGGAATTCATCTGTCAAGCACTGTTGGAAAACGATTACATTCTGTTAGTTCTGGAGAAACAGTCAACATCCTGAAACACATATGCCTTCTTTGAAAGCTCTGACTGTGGTTTAATTCTGACTATTTAAAAATACGTCTTCTGAAACTTTTACTGGAAGATCAAGTCCAAGTCTAATGCAGTATGCTGGCTCTCATGCCTACCCTGTACCTCACATTGGTGTTTATAATGCTTTACTGATTGTGAGCATAGTTATATGTGGCTGCAGCAGCACTGTGCCTCCTGTTTGGGACTGCTTCTGGGCCAGCTGCATCATTGTCACAAATGTAGATTAATCAAGGTATGTGACAATCCGTCAGCATCATGCTGTCCTTATTATCTCTTCTGTTTTCAGCTCTACAAATTGCAAAATACTGTCAGGAAAATATGTAAAGCTGTAGGTGTACAATGGGCTTATGGCACTTTCAGGATGTTGGATTTCCAAGTGCGCATATGCAGGGAACTTGAAATTTTGTGCAGTAAAGTCTCAATTTTTGCTGGTTTTCTATGTCATAGGACAGAACAAATCACTGGTACTTACTGGCTTCAAATCTCTGATGTGAAAGTTTCTCCTTAAGCTAAAGATGAATACCCAGCCATATTCTTGAGTGTTTGTGCTGTAATTGATAAAATTGACAACTTGATAAGTGACATGGGAAAGGAGCCAGACTAATTACCTGCAGAAGTATAAACAGTGGTCAGGGTCCCTCAGACTTGGCAAAGGTGACCCTGAAAGAGAGAAGAGAGCTTTTGAAGTACATTCTGGAGCTGCAGCTGTTAGCAGACCTCTACTTATGAAAATAATCTTACCTCAAAGGGATATCACTTTTGGAGATGGCTGTGGTTCAATTTGTAACTGGCTGGTCATGAGGCAATAAATATAATTGGAGAAGTACATTCTGAAAATGCAGCATTTCTTATGGAAATAAACAGGCTCTTATTTGTCAGTTTGTGTGGGTTTGAGAGGTGCAGAATTAAATCTCTTAAAAGAGATTTGTTTTGGACTGTTGTGGTTTAAAACACTTAGCTTCATAACAAAACTTTTGAGGGCTGAGGAAAAGTACCAGGTCTATAATCTTTCTTTGAAAGGGAAGAAAACCCCACCTGATAAAAGCTCCCTGGTGACATCCTGTATAGAGTCCTTTGAGAGCTGTCGAGCAGAGTAATAAATAAAACAAGCAATAATAGATCTGTGGTAGTCTCCATGGATGCAGTGCACTGTACAGTGCAGTTTTTGATAGCTTTTGGTTAGGAACATCCCTCTGGGCCACATGTTCTTTTTCTTATTTTGTCTTTGTTGGTTTTGTTTCATGCAGCAGCTCGTTACATCACGGCTCTGACTGACACCCAGGTTCTCCATGCTGCATGTGACAAAGCCGGTGCTAAGCAGTAGCAGTCTTGATGCTTCCTGTCATGAGTTTCCTGTAAAGATTACCAACCTTTTTTTGAGATTAGTAATTGGTTCTTTCAAATCATGGTTGAGTTGTAATAAAAGTTAAGTGTTTTTCTGTTTAGTTTGTCAGTCTACGTAATGGATGCAACACTTAAGTTATAAGAAAGATAATAAATATGTAAATTTGCAGTGCTCCTGCAGCTAGGCATAGGAGTTTCTCTTGACTTAGCGTGTGTTTGTTGTTGGTGGTGTTAAGTTTTAATAGCAGATGGTAGGAAGTTACTGGTTTTGACTCTTAGAACTTCAGGTAATGATACTGTGGTTTTAACTTGATCATGATGTGTGTACACCACACTTGGAAAAACACTCTTCAGGACACTTGGAACAGTTTGTATTCTAAATAGGAGGATTTGTCGTGCTGAAAATTGATTTCTTGGAGTAGTTGAAGGCTTTTATCAAACATTAACCATCTGCATATCTTCTCAAATCTGTTATTTAAATTCTTGTCCAAATGAATAAGACTCTGCTTTTATACTGGCTTCATAAGTATTTTTGTTCAAGCTGCTTACATGCCCTAGGACTGTCTTGTAGCTCATTTTGACAGTCATTTAGGGTGTGTATTAAACCTTAAACAGCGCTAGAATGTTTTTGGTCAAGATACTACAGGGTATATTTACAAATTGTCATACCAACACTTCTCAATGTGTGCTTTTGGTTGCCCTCATACCCTTTGGGAGACCTGGGGGAAGTGGAGAGGTGATGAGGATTGAATCTGTACCTCACATGAGGTCATGTTTGAGAGAGGGAACTTGCTCATGTCTTGTCTTGTGGGCACAACCTGCAGAATACCCCTTAACTCCATGCTGCAGAGGATAAACTTTGTGTTAATAATGTTCTGTGCTATGATGTCCTCTTAACCCAAAAGAAGATCCATGCAGCAAGTTCATCACAGGTGTTGGCAAATATTTTTTTCAAAAAAGTCTAAAGTAATGGGTGGAGTGCAGTGACCAAAATTCAGATTCAATTCTTAGGCATACTTCTGAACTTCATCCCACTTGTCATTTTCACCTGGTGATGGCAGGTGCATTGCACATATCCAGATTATTTTGAAGCGCTTCAAGATTTGCTTGGGGAATTCGAAGCAGCACAGCATTACTTTGCCTGGCTCACGAATAATTTAACATGCTCTAGGTGATTTTTTGGCACAGGAAGTGCCAGCCTGATAAAAATTGGACTGATAGTGTTACGTTATTATATCATAGCCTTCCAGAAGCTGTGTGAGTATTAATATGTATCCAAAGCAGTATGCAGTTTTTACAAGGATAGCTCATTCTAAATCACTCAGAGCCAAACTACTAAGTTTGAATTTGTCACTTTAGGTGTAAGCAGAATGTTTGGGAATGCTGTCTATACACTTAGACTCTAGCAATTCTCTAGAAGGGTTGTTACATGCTTGATGGCCTTGTAACTAAAATATCTGTGAACTTTCGAAGTGATGTGGCAATGACACTAATATAAATGTGTTTTAATGTGGGTGGTGCCATTTTTTTTCCATGCATGATCTGTGTGCCCCAGAACATGGTTCTGAAGTCACCTATTTCATCTATTGGCAATCTATGTGCAGCAGTTCTCTGGAGTTTCTGTTCTCGGGACAGGATCACTGTGGTGCAATTCAAGTCGTCTAATTTTATAGGTGATTAGCAGGACTCCTCACACATTACCAGATTAAACCAAAGAGAAAACTTTGGCGATTCTGGCAGCATCCACATCACAAGTTGTATTTGGAGCCATAGCCCGTAGTGGTTCTGATCTGTTACCTTTGTTAAACAAGCGGTCACTGATAGAACCTTTCAATAGATCTCCATTGAACTGCTCTCATCCTGCTGTAGGAAGAAAGCAGTGTGGGAAATAAGCTTTGTTAGACCTCTTATATGAGGTCGGAGTTATATTGTTTTGATTTAACTGTTCTGGATCATCCTCATCTGCATGTTTCAGCCATTTCTAGTTTCATTGCATCAGGAGTCGAAGATAGTGGGTTCTGATAGCACATTTGGGGCTGGTGGCAGAAAGGTCGAGACAGAAAAAACCAATTACCCAATTGTGAGTTTAATGCCACCGTTTAGTAGAACTTGGAAAGGAATACCAATGTCTTTGTATGTAACTGGGGCAAATCTGAAACAGCTTTGCTGAGCTAAGTGGAAGATAGTACAAAGCTGATACCAACAGCCATGTGCATTTTCTCTGGTTTTGGCCAGTTAATGTAGTCTCGTGATAGTTTAAAACTCCCCAGTTGATGGAGTTACCTCTCCTTGGGGATTTTCCTCCCTTAGGGCAACCTGTGTCTTCGTTCTCCTATGCTGATTGTTGGTGGCAAGTTTGTGACCCCACTCTGAATGTATTTTGACTCCTTCTATCCTGGAATAGACTAATAACATGCAAACAATAACCCACGAATATTACTATTAAAAGCTTTAGCAATTCAGGCTGATTATCTTAAGGATCTGCAAATCTGTGTGAGCTTATGTAATATACATCTGTTAATGGCAAGTTCTGAACCGTTAGCAGGTTTTGCTTAAATGGTGCAAAATGTTACCATGTCTGTTTTCAAATCTGCCTCTTTTAAATGAGATTTCTATTCTAACAAATATTTTCCAGCATAGAACTATTTTTAGTTTGTCTTGATCTTTGTTCAGCTGCTTATGGTATGCTTTCATTTGGGAAATGTAGGTTATCTATCTACGCAAAAATGTAAGATTCTAAGTTAATGTACTTTGTTATAGCTAATTTGGACTCGGTCTATGAGTCCTCCTTAAATTAAAATTGTTATTATGTGGCTAAACTTGAGTTAGAGAGTTTTTGAAGCAGTCCTTTCAGATAAATATTCTACTGTAAGAAATACTGTCTGAGAAGCGATTGATTTTCGATTGATTTTTTTATTCTTAATTTTTTTAAAATATTGCCCCTTCTGGATGTAGACAAGTAGAGATTGACAGTATGTAGAATGGCCTTTGAGAGCAGGCGTTTTATTTGCCTTTAGCATGATTTTGGGCTTAGTCAGTCGTTTGGTTTGCCAGGAAGAGAATGCTGAAAAGGGAGAAACAACAGAAATGTCTGATACAAAAATAAGACTTGAAGTTTAGTTTTAGAAGTTTTTTTTTCTTCCTGTGGCTTTTTCTACTTCCTTTATGTGCAGCTTGAGCTTCTTTCTGTAGACTTAAAAGCAAAAATTGTATTTTAGGTTATTTGAGACAGGAGGAGTGGTGGTGAATTACATAGGGTGCTTGAATTTGAAATGTTTTGCCTCTTGATGGCAACTGTGAGCCAGTTAAGGTGATGGTGTGATTTCTTTTGCTGGTCTTTTTAAACAAGCCTGAACATACCTGGGAGGTTCAGTATTTGCCCTCAGGAACTGAAAAAAAAAGGAAAGAGTCTCGAGGTTGCTGCTGAAGACTTAAATGCTGTAGCACCCCTGTATATTGTGTGTGTTCTATACCTGAAGATCTGTCACAAATTGTCTTTAATACTCATTTTCTTCCAGCATTTCAGTGCAACTGAACATGACTGTGTATGATAACGCTTCAGATAGGAAAAATAGCCAGGTGCCTTGATTTTATCTTGGGGCTGTGGTCCCAAAAAAGTGATATTCTTCTTCCCATCCAGTATGGAATCTTATTTCTCAAAGTTGGGCAAATCACAGAAAACCCAGCAGAACTAAAGTTTGATTTATTGGTGTTGGAGAGTCTGAAATCTGTTTTTATTATTAAGAGCTTTTTTTTTCCCCTAATAAACTTTGGGAATTGAAAAGCATTTACAAGACAAAGGTGAGCAATAGCAAAAAACCTTGTTTCTTAGGATGTACATGATACTTCAAAGTTTTAGGGCCAGCAAAGTTTAAAACTGTGAATTGATTCTGTAAGTTCCTATTTCTGTGAAAGGCTAGTTCATGAAAGTATCAGTTTAATACTTGTACTGAAGTTTGTGGATTTCTTGCCTACTTTTTGCCAAAATGCTTCCTTTTGTAGTCTTAGATTAGTAACATTTTATTGAATAAGCGACCTACTGTGGACATGCCTCAGTTTGTGTTTTCTTTGCACATTAAATAATTGTGTAACTTTGATGTAGAATAATTTTATGGATGCATTCAGGCTTTGAGCTGCATAAGGCCACCAGCTTGTAAGGTTGAGCATTTTGTTGCTATTTGTTGTGGGTTTTTTAGCATTTTGTAATAAATTGGAAACGTGCACATTTTGTCTTTGGAAAACTTTGTGGCCATAATTTAAGTGTTCGAAAGAATTTTTTTGGAACTGGAGGGACATCTGTACCAAACCAGCATCTGTGGCGTAGTCAGTGGGTGGATGACTGACTGCTCCAGAAGGTTTTCTGGGTCAGTTTTCTAAGATATGTGGTTGAATTGGTCTGAAGTGTGGAGTTGAAAAAGAGTGAGAAAAACTTAATGGTCTTGCTGCTCCAAATGTAGAGATTTTGTGAAGATTCCCAATGTACCCAAGCTATAAATGGCTTCTGCTTGATAAACCTGTACTGTAAAAATCCATTATTTGTTGGTCTCTGGGAGAAGGCATCCTTAGATTCTTCATATGAGTGATAGGGTTATGAATTGGAAATGGGTGATAAACTGATTTGGAAGAATCTTTTTATACAGGAAAACTAATATTAGTGCAAGCTGTGATTATGTCAAATGGTGAAGCAAAAAAAATGGTTCAGTTTTGTGAAGAAAACTTAAGTAGCTTTAGATTAGGTTGGGCTAACCAAAGGAAGTAAGCCAGGATCAGCTGTGCAAAAGCAGCTGGCTGTACTTTCAACATCAGCAAAATAATTCCCAAAATCCTTTTTGTGGAAGGCTGTGTTATTTACTATTACTGCAAATTACTGGTTTGTGTTCTTAAGTATTTAGCTGAAGGTTTGCTCCTCTGCAGTTCTGCAGCAGTTTGACCTCTGTCAGAAAACAGTTGTGGCTTCTAATGTGGCAGCTCATAAGATAATACCAAATTTCTGAAGTATGCTTGTGATGTGTGATTCTGCTGTTGTAGCATGTCCAAAACTGCGTATTGCTCAACTTCTGGTCTTGATAAGTTTTTGCAACAAACCACATGGTTTGGGTAACCTTGTAAAATTTGAAGGAGTGCAACTACGTTAAATAAAGAGCTGATAACTACCAGGTAATGACGCAACTGATAAGCGTTAACTAAGTCGGTGTGGATGAGTGCGGTTAAAAAGCAGCAGGCTGTGAGTGTAGCGAGGTTTTAAGTATAATTTGTCACTTAAGAGGGGTATGAAATCTGAGGAAGTTGGCATTGGAATTTAGAATGGAAAGAATGAGTTGGTTAATGATGTAGAGAACTGTTTTCCACTTTCCCTTTGACTTCTGTCCTTATCTTCTCTGGCAGTAATATTCAGGGAAACGGTATCTTTTGTTTCTCTTCTTCCTGTGTGGGAATGGTAATTGTTCTCGCTTCTTACCTGTTCAGGAAATATTCTCATTCCTCCCTCCTCCAACAAAACAGTGTGTCAGTCATTGTGAATGTAATTTTTTGCTTTATTTTCTAACCTTGGCCTCCCTGAATCCTCCTGCGGTCCTAGTGTAAGCCATCTGGCAAAATCAGGATTTTATTTTCTCCCCCTGCCCCCTCTTGCACTCTGGAATGAAGCAGATTTTGTATCTGTGTTCAGCTATCCTATGTAGGAGAAGAATGAGCATGTTTAAAACCTGCATCTAAGCTTTAACTCCTGGAACTGCCTCTTCCAAACTTAGATTTTCCAGCTGGTAAGTCAGTTTTATCCATGGAAATGTGCTTACTGTTCTCTTGGGAATTTGCTTTATACTCTTGCCTTCTCCCTTCCCCCTTCTTCTTTTCCAGGAAGGGAAAAAAATCCATGGACTAGATTGAGCTTCAGCTGAATAGGGTGTCTCATTTCAGATATACTTTCTGGAGCTACTCAAATGACCAAAACATAAGTGACAACTGAGTTGTCTGTTTGTCATGGGTCAAGGGCAGTCCAGCTCAGCAGTTTCCCTTTCCTCTTCCCCGAGTTTTGTTTGGAAGCAGTAGTGATTTGCCATTTTATATAGTCATCCTCTTGTCATAAAGACCAGATGGAAATACATCACTTGTTTCATGTATAAATATTCAGTCCAACAGCTGTGAGTTGATCAAGAGTCACTGGGATCACAAGTTGGTGACCAAATTGTTTGTTTAGAGGACCATGAGCATTACGCTAACTTGAAATAAAACTGTCCCATGAATATGTTAGAAATAGTCCAAGACCCAACTAACGAAGAAAGAATGAAGGTGAACCATGACATGCAAAATCCTTTCTTTCAGATGAAGTTACAATTTTTTGCTGTAGTATTACAGAAGTCCTCCTGTGCTGATGAAAATGTTTCATCTGCTGAGCCTGCATTCTACTGACACTGTTTCTAAAGTAGCTAAAGGATTGTTCTGAATTCTAAGTCTCCTTTCCTTTTGTAATTTTACTAGGTAAGAACGTTTATTGAGAATATCACCCCTGATCTTTTGGCCAGTTGATAATCCTCAGTCTGTGTTTCAATATGTATTTCTGGCTAAAAAGCTGAGGTACCTGTATGATTCTGGCCACAATGAAGTGAGTGTAATGAGAGTTATAATAAATCTGCTTGACACAGATTATTAAGGGGGTTAACTTGATTTTGCAGGTTGTAGAGGGTTTTTTTTGTGCAAATAAGGCTATTTATTCCAATAATATTGAGAAAGGGAGGGGTGGGGAAGTTTGCCAATGGCCATTGGCTATTTGGTTACAAAATGTCATGTGTTGCATGGACTGCTGAGCATAATGTGAAACAAAATGCCATAAAAAAAATGTTGAGTGCTAAGTCCATGACTGAAAAAACACTTTAATGGGAGAATGGCCATGGTCATTAACTTAAAATAGCTTCTCTGCAGAAAACTATTGTAAAGCAAGATTGTAGTTCTTGACTAATGAAGACTGCAGTGTATAGGACTGAAACGGAACTAAAAAGAAAACAAAAATTTACAGTAACTACAGACTGTGAAAAACCATAAACAAACAGAGAAATTGACCACGATTTAGTGAAACCACCTGTTTCTCAAACCTTGAGAGGAATTGTGCCCGTTGCTCTGATAATCCTTCTTGTTCAAAGGGGCAGCTAAGACATTTTTCATGTCTGTGGTTAATGCTTTTAGACAACAGAACAATAAATGCAATTGACCACACTACTAGCTCCTAGTCTCTGCAGGGCTTCAACAAATAAGTCCTTGAAACAACCCACAAAAAAAAAAGAAAAGAAAACCCCAAAAGATTGTCTGGTTGAGCATAGACCTCACTTTTGCTTCCCAGTACATTGTGTTTCAGAAATGATTTCCAGCTTGAATTCACTAATGCAGTGCCTCTGAAGAGAAGCATGCAGCCGCTCTAAAACAAGGGATTGTAGCTCTACAGGTTTGGGGAGTCTAGTGGGAGTTAGGGAGGCTGAAGCTGTGCTGGAGTCTTTTAATGATGATTTTGTGGCTGTTGAAGTGCATGCCTTCTTCAGTGGAAAACTCGTGTTTGAACCCATGCAGTTGGCCAGGAACAGAGAGTATGCTTTCCTTTGACATATTGGTGGTGTTTGTGGACATATGTACACTTCTTAAAAAGTGTGCACCTTTGCGTTGAAATCTTGAGGGACTTCAGTTTTCCCTGTTCCCTGATTTTCTGTAATATAACTTGTCAGGGATAGTTCATATTCTGATAAATGTTTTTTCAGCTGTATATTGGCATGTTATCTCTTGCTTTGGTGATGGCAGGCTAGGAAGTCTTTCATCTGGAACTTTATGGGAGTGGTAATTGCATAGTTTCATGTCAGGTTTACAGTTTGAGGGTCTGGGAGTCATCGGTGTGTGCTCTCAAAAGCATCAAGTACAGCAGCTGGCCTGGCTGTGTTTTGTGGGGTTTGAACAGTCTGTTACGTGTACTGGGATAGCAAAATATCTTGAGCCTTGAATGATGTCTTGTGTCAAGCAGTGATCAAGGGTCATGGTGCTGTGCACTTTGGCACATCCTGGTACACATTCATCAAAGATAAGAGGGATTGACTGTCTTATTGGGGAAACCAAGCTGAATTAATTCCCTTTTTATCAGTTCAGTTTCACTTTATAGTAGGCATCTGTGGCTGTTGCATTGTTAGATTTTTAATTCTTCCTGAACGGTGGAAGTGCAGAGGCTGATCATATCCAGCCACATGCCCCACATTAGCCCGGAGTATCCAATAAGACTGTGACTGGTGGTGGTATAACTTGGAGACTCCAAATAATCACACTTTGGTGTTGGTGGGGTTTTTTTGTTTGTTTTTTATCCTTTTCCTTTTGAAATCCTTGTCATGGTTTTTTGTTTCCATCTGTGTTCCTAGTGATTGCTGCTGTTGAATCCGTGGGGGGGAAAAAAAGGTTTGATTGGATGAGGAATCTTGGTTTATCTGTTTTGTAACTTTGTTTCTAATTCAGTGTCTGACTAGCACTAATGACCGTGTGTAAGTTAACTATAGGGAAGCAGCCGATTATTCCATGACAAAAAAGGGTGCATTCCATTATTCCCTGAAAAAAGGAGTGCAGAGTAAACTTATGGACAGAAGAAAGCTTCCCAGTAGACTTGAGAGGCACTGCAGCCACTTTGCATAGTTATTACTGATCTGGGATAACATTAGGCTATTCTACCTTATAGGTTGTGGACGTCAAGTGTGCTTTTCTTGGATTCTGAGGGTCAAGGAGGTGATGTGTATTGTCGAGTCTCCTACCTTGCTGTTTCCTCTTGTCTTCTCCTAAGCAGGGAACTTCTCCCTCTGGATCACTTGTGGGTCTAATTTGGATGTTGCAGCTGTGGAGCTTTTGATAGGAAACACCTTTTGGAGTTACTAAATGGTAGTTCAAAGCACAGAGCTTCACATACTGTGTTTGGAGTGTTGGGCTTTAGAAACGGCTAACTCAGTGCATCAAGAGTTTTCTGTTTTCATTCAGAAAAGGGTCTGCAAGTGAAGCAGTAGTTGCTGTTAGGTCTTTTCAGTAACTCGAGTCTGAAAGCATTGGAAGGATGTGCTCCCATGCTCAGTAACTGAAAATCCATGCATTGGATGAGATGTAGCTGCCAAAGGGAAATTATGGGCATTCCCTTGGGTGAAGTGATATCAGAAGACATCTTGCTTATTTTTGCAGCCCCTCTGTGTGTTGCTGTCAAAAATCCGACTACAGCAATTTACTGTTTGAATGTGCAGTCTGGGACGTGGTGACAATGCCTAAAATGTTGGTTAAAATTATTGATAAGCTCCATATAAGTGAATTTCTTTGCATTACCACCCATCAGTTGGCATAATGTGTCAGTTGATACCTTACTTCTTCTGAAAG